>JAIKVD010000002.1:30848-64599 GCA_024679075.1 Phytophthora uliginosa | reverse complement strand
GCCGATGGCGCGAGTCGTGCCGGTCGCGCCGCGCGACCTTCCCGGCGACACGCCACGCCTGTTTTTATTTACCGGAGCCATCTATGTTCGTACATACCCCCCCATCTGGAGCTCAATCTCCGAGTGGAAACTTGCACTGGAAAGTGCCGAAGGGCGCCAAGTTATCGACCTTCGGCCTTGGCAGCCAAGGTCTCGGTGCAGCATCGGTCATCGCAAAACGTTACGTACAATAGCGAGAATGCACATGTGCTGAAGAACGTTATGCATGCCAGCGGTGTCAGGATTGAACGCGCTGGGCCAGTGGACGGGAACATGCCACCGGCGAGTTTATTTGATCCATTCGCGGTCAATGAGTGCAAATCCCGCGTCGTGCTCTCGCTGATCGCACACTCGCCATCATTCACCTCAACCTCCGACTCTCGGGCCGATTCCTGCGCTTGGAGCTTCTACATGTAGCCCATCACGCACGTCGCTGGGCTTTGCGACGGCGAAGAGGAAGTTTTCGTGTCGATGTTTGTGCCCCTGGGATCCCCCTCTCCATCTGCTAGCCGTGCCATGCTTCTCTGCAAGAAGGCAATGCCATCAATTCGAGCGTCTCGCACAGACACAACGGATTTCGCCAAGAAGCTCCCTCGTCCCGCCCTACACTATGATCTGCCGCAACGTCCTTCTCGCCGTCGTGTCCTGCGCGTTTGCGCTGGCGCACGTTGCTTCGGCTGCGTCCAACCTGCCCGTGATCTTCTTCCACGGAGTATTCGGCACCTACGAGGCTGGTGACAACTTCGTGGCCAACCTGACCGCCAAAGGCCGCACGGTGGTGTCGCTCTCGTTCTGCGATGGCTCGTGCTCTACCGAATCGCTTCTGACCCAGATCCCGAAGGCCGTGGAGACTGTGCGCGAGGTGGTGGCGAACAACTCGGCGTTCGACGATGGATACATCTTCATTGCTCACTCGCAGGGTGGCCCCATTGCTCGTGCTGTGATCGAGGAGATGGACGACCACAAGGTCAAGCGCTTCATCAGCCTTGCTGGTCTCCAGAACGGCCAGTTCATTGGTCCCGACAAGGTCGAGGTCTCCATTGCGAACAACGCTGTGTTCCTGACCATGCTGGTGCCCGAGACTATGTTCAACTACAGCGCTTACGGACCAGAGGACTACTACGGCAAGATGCAGAAGGACTACGTCATCTACACCATCGAGAACCCTGAGGCCCAGTACACATACTCCCAGTTCAACGTCAACCGCTGGCCGCAGTTCGGCAGCTTCTCGACCGCCAACTTCTTCCTGCCCGTGTACAACAACGTCAACCGCTGTCTGCCGGGCGACGACCAGTGCATCTACGACCAGCACCGCCGCAAGGCCAACTTCCTCAAGCTGGAGGAGGCTCACTTCTTCACCTCCCCTGCGGATGATGTTATCATGCCGTGGCAGAGTTGCATCTTCGGGCGCTACTCGGAGGTTGACACGATCGAGGAGATCGAGACCAAGTACAACAACCTGACGGTGGTGGACATGAAGGACACGCTGGAGTACACGGCTGACACCTTTGGTCTGCAGACCCTGGAGAAGCGTGGTGGCCTTTTCCTTCACGAAATCGCTAACGTCTCGCACGGTTGCTGGGCGTCAGATGACAACGACACTGGCTGCTCGTGGGCTTCTGTGTACGACCAGCACATCTACCCTACTCTAGTGTGAGGACTCCCCGTAAAGTCTTGACGGTAGGTAAACACTTAAAAAAAATACATTCAAGTAACCTACTTCGAAGTACTTGGAAAAAAAAACCATAGTAACATGGTGCAGCATCAATCATTACCCGCGTTTCATCCAGTGCGAGCAAGTGTGTGCTGAAAAGTCCAACATATAAAGCTACGCCAAGGATCACAAAGCAACGGGTTGCAAACTGTAACTTTGGTTTCTGATGCATTCGCCTAAAACATGAAAGGTGAACCTCATACTAAGTAATTAGTCTGCATTCTACATGGAGTTGACATACCAGCACCTTCGCACCAGTGCTATCCAAGCATTTAGAAATAAATCACAACGACACCTTCCATTGTCTCTAATCAAGTTTTCCTAGGCAAATTGAGAATGGCGTATTCATTGTTCATCTCTGAAGGGCTCTTCCACGGAGCAAAACTGACCTTCGAGGCTGGCAACAACTTTGTGGTCAACCTGACTGCTGAGGGCCAGACAGTCGAAGCACTGTCACTCCGTGACGACACATACTCAACCAAGTCTCTCCTGGTCCAGGTGGTGTCTGAAGCGGTGATGGCAGTTCGCAAGGTAGTGGCGAACAACTCGGCTTTCGACGATGGCTATATGTTTATCGGTCACTCGCAGGGGTGGGTTGAGGAGATGGATGATCACATTGTCAAGCGCTTCATCAGTCTGGCTGGTCTCCAAAACGGTTAGTTCCGAGGTCCATAGCGAATAGCGCTGTGTTCCTGACCATGCTGGTCCCCGAGACCGTGTTACTACGGCAAAATACAGAAGGACTGCGTGCTCTACTTGGTGGAGAACCGTGAGGTCCAGAAACTCCACTCAGACTTCACCGCGAGCCGCTGGCCGCAGTTCGGCAGCTTCTCGACCGCCAACTTCTTCCTGCCCACAACAACGTGAATCATTGTATACCCAGCAACAACCAGTGCATCTACGACCAACTTCCTCAAGCTGGAGGAGGCTCGTCGCCGGCGGATACAGTTATCAAACCATAAGCTTAGCAAAACTCCATTTTCGGTCGCTACTCGGAAGTGGACACGATCGAATCGATTCGGACGAGGTTCATGAACTTGACCATGGTGGAGATGAAGGACACGGTGGAACACCACTTGGACACGTTCGGCCTGCAGACACTCAAACTGCGTAGTGGTCTGTTCCTGTACGCGTTGTAGAACATTTCCCAGTTATACTGGATCTTAAACGAGGGCAGATGTGTGTGGGCGACCATGTATGACCAGACCAGCACATCTACCCTACGCTTGTGTAAGCCGTCCCGGGATCCCCAAGTGGCTAGAGGAGAAAACAACCAGTTGCGTAATTGAAGTCATTTCTTGCAGCATCACACACATCAATTTGTAGGCAGAAGAGTAGATATGATGTCTACGGTGTTTCCTCCCGGCCACTGGGTAGACTGACATCACGTGTGTAGCCGTATTCGATCTGCTGCTCGGGTGCCTCGAAATTAAAATCCTTGAATGATTCGCTGAAAGCAGCACCACCAACTCTAGGGGTGGAGCTGTCAATACTTCCAAGCGACATATGCGTGAAATCGTCACGAAAATTGCTTCCTTCAATCTTCAAATAAAACCAAACAAGCAATCATTAGACAAATACTGCAAAGCCTTACCACATGACTAGTCTAAGGACGTACCACCGTATCTTGAGATTCACAAGGCTGAATAGGAGCTTGGGTTTCTCGAAATGTGACCATTTCCCAATCAACGTGGCGAAAAAAAGCGTGTTCCTTGATCTCTGGCCCTCCAAGCAACGAGCCAAGTCTTTCACCCGGATTTTGGTTGAGCAGCTTTTGCAGTAAGTCCTTCGCTTCCAGCGATATAAAGTTTGGGAGCAATAATGGAGTTTGAAGGACATGTTTGCACATTTCCTCCGGGTTCTGGCTGTACCAGGGCGGGAGACCGGTCAAGAGCTCATACAACACCGCACCAAAAGCCCACCAGTCTGAAGCCGTGCCGTACTCCTTTCCTCGCAATATCTCAGGAGCTGCCGCGATAAAAATGCAACGCACCAGTTAGTACAGCAACCTACTGAAGCATTCGAAAAATACCCCACCTAGATACTCGTAGCTACCGCAAATGGTTTTTGCCCCGCTAGTGGCTTGAGTGATCCCGAATTTGCTTATGCCGAAATCAACGAGTTTTAGGTGGCCATCTTCAGTGAGCAACACGTTCTCCGGTTTGAGATCCCGATGCACAATGCCGTGCTGGTGTAGCTGTTGCACCGCAAGAAGCAACTCCGCTGCGTAGAACGCTGCCACCGCTTCTGAGAACCTCGTTGCCCGCTCGAGATGCGTAGACAGCTCTCCACCCGGACAGTACTCCATCACAAAGTACAAATGACTCTTGGTCTGGAAAGCCCAATACAAATGAACTGCTCAAAGTGCAAGCAAGCAATCCTGTTAGCTGCAACGATACACCCCAAACAGCTCAGCAGCGAGGCGTACCTAGAGCGTGGTGGCTGGTGCCACCCAGCACGTCCCGCTCCGACAAAACTCTCGCCGCCATGTCCTTCTCTCGCACGGAGCGTTTGGACACCACCTTCATCGCGTAGAGTTTCCCGTCTCGGCGATGACGAACCAGCAGCACTCGGCCCATCCCTCCGACTCCGATGACCTTGAGCCTCTGGAAATCTCGCACCGAAATGGCTTCACCCGTTGCCTCTTCTGTATCCGCATCGGTCGTTTGACTCTTGCGCTGCAGCTTCCTGGCGGCTCGCGCCCTCCTCTTGACCAGCTGGAGCTGCTCCTCCTCCTCCTCGTCCACGACCGACGTCTCGACCTTGCGGAACGTGCGTCCGGTGGAGCTCAAGGCGCTCGGCAGCGCCATCCACACGCTGCCGTCCTCGTCCGTGTCGTCTGCGTCTCCGTCGCTGTCGCTGGCGTCGAAGCGGTCGCTCTCCGAGTCGGAGAAGACGCCAGTCTCCGCTCGCCGGTGCAGCTCGCACAGTCGCGGGTGCGCGCGCCTCCCTGGCGTCTGCGATTGGTTCGAGCCATTGGTGCTGGCCGCTGCGTGGTGAGATTGCTGGACGCCCATGGACGGAGACTGACGAATGAGGCGCCGGCTGGGCTTCAATGCTTGTCTGGCTATTTGAAGTGGGCGGCCGCGTCGTCATTGGACAAAAAGTGCAATAATGGGGAACCAGCTCAACTGCTTGGCGCAGTGCCAGGCCCGACAGGAGGGCGCGCAGAGGCTGCTGGTGCTTCAGAAAGGTGCGCTGTGCATGTCCACTGGGTGTAGGAGTGTGACGGTGCTGAGTTGGCGACGAATTGGGCGGGATTTAGGCGCCTACTTCATGCGCAAGAAGTCGCTTCTGGGCTTGAGCACGGGGACGGAGCGAGTGCACGTGAAACTTGACGAAGATGGACACACGTGCGTGGCGAGAGAGTATTGCACTTTCAATATTCAGGCGAGATTTATTCATGATGATATTGGGTGGTGCCACCACCAACTTGGTGGACTGGTAGGCTGCTGTGGAAGCTGCACGACTCCATCAAGAACCCGAGCAAGATCGATCTGCACACGGTTAATTTGATCCAGACGCAAGGCAAAGTTGGGCTCACTATCACGTCGCAGAAGGGGGACACGCTGCTGGATGTGGAGGCGGACTCGGAGGAGATTCGCGATACTTGGGTGCGTCGATTCGATTGCGTGGACTGAAGTGACGGTGTTCTGAGGGCTTGGTGCTTGGCGTTGCAGGTGACGCATCTGCAAATGGTGTGCGAGGACAGCAGTCCGAGTGACGAGACTGAGGAAGAGGTGCAGTCCGGTCTGAAGTTCCGCAAGATGGTGGAGGACCGCGCCAAGAAGCAGGCGTACTGGGCGAAGCGCACGCAGGAACTGGAGCAACGGAAGCAAGAAGCGGAAGAGCGAAAGAAAAAGTTCGCTGGTGCGGGCATGAAGTACACCGCGCTCGCGATGAGTAACAGACCGGATTCATCAACCAAGGACTAAGGGATTGGAATACAAGTTCGAGATAAGCTTAGTTGAATGGCTGCCTACAAACAATTCAGTGATTTATTATCGACGCAGTGTCAGCTCGCATCACTTTTTTGGTTGTTGGTAGAAAAATGGAGGATCGGAGCGCGAGAGCAAGCACGCAGTGGTGACGACGACTGCGAGGGTAAACAAACCAAGTTGTCCTACTTGACCCGGTGGATATCCATACGGCAGTTGCGGTCTCACGAGAAAGACGAGGATCGGCCGTTCTGGAACTTGGAATTTCTCCAGCTCAGTTCTGGAGCCGACCCGACGATCCTGAGGCACTTGTGGACCACGATCTTAATGTATAACTGGAAACGCACCGCAAAGTCGGAGTCCTCGCGCACGAGGTCGAATGATGGCAATGTTGACTTCGTGTGCAGGTTGTCTGCCCGAGTAGTGGGCATACAAGTCGATTGCTCGGGAGAGGTTCATAAGTTCCAGTCGCCATGAAGAAGATGATGTAGCTGCTCATGTTGCTGAGGATGAGGTCGCGTCCCTAACGATGGGATTTTGCCCCAGCGTATCTACCCGAGAGCTTAAAGCAATGCACCAAATGAAGCGCAGGTTGATGCGAGCATTCCAGTGCGAGATAAGCTCAGGAAACAGCTCGACGCATTAGAAACTGAGATTTTCGACACCGAGACAATGTTCGAAGCGTTTGCAGCGCGCCAAAAGAAACGGCTTGAACAGAGACGCACCACCAAGTCACCCTCAGAGCAAGAGTGATGTTCACCCAACATATATGCTGATGAATACTTAAGTAAGCATTGTTGAAACATGAAAGGATTCCAGTCAAATTTGAAGTATCGACTTCGATGTTGACCCTCAAGTTTTCGCTGAATCAGCGATAAACTGCTCCGCTTCTTGTTGGATGTCGCCGTACTTGAACGCACCTCCAAAGTCACGGACGGACCCGCGACGGGTTCTGCTACTGGCTCAGGCCGTCCACTCCGTCTCGCCGATGGCGACCTCGATCGTTCTTGAGGTGGAGACCCCGACCGCCTTGGAGCGAGCGCTCTGCTGCTCATCTTCAACCTTCCCTCCATGCAAACTCGGCATGGACTGAGCTCACTCCAAGTGCCTTTCCCTGTTTAGCTTCTGGTACTGTACTGTTGACTCTGCACACTCGTAGATCGCTGGATCCCTTGCCAAGGGGGTCCTTGCAGCAGAAGGCCGGCTTCGAGGTGAAGGTATACAGCCCCGTAGAAACAGGAGCCGACATCTGCTGCGGAGGCTGCCGGTCATACGCGACCTTGTGGTACGAACTGCCGTGGGCTTCACCGCCGTCATAATTTGGACTTGCGCTGACGCACATGCACGTTGCTCGATCCGGAATCGCCCGGGGTTGTAGTTTTCTTGCAGTTCGGTTGAGGCGAGAGACCAAGGACCAATCACAGTGTGATTCACACGGCGTGCAAAGCCATGGAGGTCGTCGCTCCGACGCTGGCCGACGCGCAGGCTTTTCGCCAGCTAACGCTCGCCGACGAGCACCTCGTACGTGGGCGGTCATGCTGCTCCGACTGCTGGGTAGAGCTTGTAACACATTCTGTTGTGTTTTGGTGGTGCAGATGATCTGCTTGTGTGGAGTGGATGGGGAGCAAGATGGCGACACTCGAACGCTGCAGGAAGCAGTGCAAAAGATCGTGCGCATCAAGATGCAAATGGGAAGCAACGTGAGTGCTGACAGCGTATTGCGCAGTATTTCCTCGGACTGAGCTGCTGACATATGAACTCCATTTGCCACTGCAGCACCAGATTAGTCTTGCTAAGGCACAGCACTCGCGGCTTGTTGTCGTTCAAGAGGTACAAAACATATTTCAGGGATGAATAGGTTGCACTGCTAGTTGTTTATGAGCTGTGCCCGATCGTTTCTGGGTTTAGTTCACAAAGAACGTCGATGCCGCAGTGGCGGCCGTGCCCGGCTTGCTTGACTCCAACGAGAGTGACGACCTGGCGGACCTTGATGCGCTTTTGGCTGATGCTGCGCACTACTTTCGGGCACAGAGAGAAATGGTAACGATAACATCTCATCGCAACGATGAGAACACAACTAACACCACGCTTGCTGATCTCAATTTTACAGGAGCACCAGGCGACATCGTCTTTTCGACTATTGCTGGTTTACAGGCAGGTAAAACAGGTACGATATGATATGTACGCAGTTGATGGTTGCTCAAGCTTTAGCTAAGCTTATTGAATGGGTCTCCGTGATCAGAGCCCACAGCTCCGTGCTACCCGAGGGGAAGTTTCGCTGGCTTTTATCAATGATCCTGCATTTCACCTGGATGTGATATACTGGCATCAAGATGTGCCGCAAGAAGCAGCGCAGGTGAGTTTGCTGGGAAACAAGTAGGCTTGGCCATGCGCTCACAACTTTTGCTTTTCAGAATGTGTTCGATCAATTCTGTGCGTATGACAGCACGAATCCTTTCGCCAAATTCTACTTCCTAGAAGTTGGCGGATCAGTCGAGAGATTGCACCAGGTACGCATCAGTTCATATTTGTTCGCTATTGTAAACTCGTGGTGCGTATCGAGACGCACGCGCGGTTTCCCGGGAGTGTGGCTGTTTATCGTTCGGATTGTGTGTTGCTGGCCAGGCGCTCGTGCTGATGTTGTCGCATCCGGCACATCGATTGAGTCAAAATCCTGCGGAGCAGCTACTTGGGTCGTGGTTCTCACCGAACAAAGGGATCAACTCTATAGTGCAGCAAAATTAAATAGGTGGGCAGGCCTGCTGTCGGTCCAAGCAAATGGAGCTTATCCGCCAGCGGACGTCAGCGAGGCAAAAGGCGGCAAACTGAAGATGTTGCTGACGTAGTGCATCATGGCCGAGGCTGCCAGCCTTCTTTATGGAATGTCTGCAAAGAAGTCCGAGATACCTTCGCTGTCGTCCAGATTGAAGCAGAAATCTGGATCGGTCTGGTTGTCGCCATAAAGCGTGATGATGTTAGTATTAAGAGGCAAAGCCACCCATAACCAGTCTAGGCTTGCGAAGTGATCGATTTGGTGTTTGGTTACCTTCAAGGGTGCGAGTTTGAAGATCCCGCTGTCTGAGTCGTACGATCTCTGCTACAGAGAGCGCAACATGAACATACACAATGAGCACGTGATGTCGGAAACATTTTTCATGCAGTATATAATTCGACTCACCTGGTCCAAAGGAGGTACAGGGCTATCAGGTGCAGCAACTGCACCAACTTCCTTCGCTGAACCAGTCGCACATTCTGCTTCCTTGTCGTCGTTCATGCGTCGAACTAAATACACGTCCACGGGGCCATCTAGAAGAGACGAAGGACGAAAGCGTGAGGTTGCTATTCATGCATCAATCACCAGCAGTATCTCGTACCTGTAGATTTGAGGAAGATCTGAAACCGGCGTTTCCCGGCGGGCATGCCCTCGTCGGGGTCTGGTACCTCTAGAGTTGTTCCTGGTGGGGCCTTGATCGCCATTACGCTTTGGTCTGCGAAGCTTTCTTGTCGCCGCATGTCATCGTGTGTGACGTAGCAGAAGTTCTCAAAGCTCCCTTTGTCAAATGCTTCTTCCTCGTACAGACGTCGAATGTTCTGGCTGACCATCTTGATATGTTGGTCGTACTTCAGCTCCTCCTGTCTTAAATCTGAAATGCTCTGTCGAAGGTGATCTATTCCCTGGTAGCTGTCGGTACCGCCTGTTGGCCCACTGGCACCTCTGCACAGCAGAAATTAGAACCAAGACCGTCAAACGAATTACAGTCCCCCCGATGCCGCGGCGGTCGGTGCATTCCATCCACGTACTTCCAGTGAATGTTGTTCTTGGACGTCTTCTCGATAAGACCGATGCCTTCGAGCACGTTGGTAATGTCATATATGCGTCGTTTCTACCCGTTCATACACCAGAGCAATCCCCGCGAAGCCATTCCGTGTCAAACTACTTTGTACTTCGAAATATCAATCGAATGCCACACAAACTGGATCCTACCTGCACACCGAGCGACTCCGCTGCCGTGTTTAAGTCCAAATCCTTCGACGGCGCAGCTTGGATGAGCTCCACGAATCGCTTCGTCAGCAGCCCTAATGAACTGTCGTATCTGCTGGCTGGAGATGGCTTGGAAACTCCTCCTGCAACATGCGAATGGTGGCACCGTAAGTTTCCTCACCCCTGTGCTGCAAATACAGCCCCCTTTCTCCCACTTCTGTCACTGCATCAGTGTGTATTGTACTGCAGAGGTACGTACCGCGCGAGCTGGGGCTTGGTGACTGCAACTTGGGTGGCGCCACGGCAGACATGAGCGATCTGGACGCGGTGGGGCCGGTGGACCCGACGGGCGATTCCGCCGCCGCTTCATGGCGCGCCTTCGGGCGCTTGATCTTGCGCTTGAGCTCCTCACTTGAGACCTTCGCCTTGGCCATCGCGTCGCGCGGATGCAAGATTCGTCGTTGCTGCGGCTGCCACTTCACTGTCCTTTGGCCAGCTTCCGTTGGCTGCTTTCAGCATGGAAAGCAGATGAGCTCGTCGGATAGCCTAGTGTACGGCATATCGGATGAAAAACCGGTGCAAGCTGCAGTACGCTACATGCGCAGACTATGCTTGATGGAGGGTTTCTTCTGTAGCAGAGGTTAATGTCTGTCCAAGTGCCACGTCGATCAGACAGCAAGATGGGCGCCTCGAGCAGCACCACCGCCGCGCCGGAGCGCAAGGACTCGGAGGACGAGCTGGTGCTGAACGGTGCGTGCTACTGCTGATGAAATGCATGGTCTAGCTGGTTAGAGCGCATGCGGTTGCGTAGGTGGTTGCTTACTAACGGTGTTGACGGCTGCAGACCTCCATATCGAGACGGGTGACCAGAATGCCGTCAAGAACCTGCTTGACGACACCATCGTCGAGTTTTTCAAGGGGAAGGAGGACTTCAAGCTGCACTACGGCTGGGACAACGCCAAGTTGCTGCTCATGCTGCTAGCCACGGCCATCGCGGCCGTGTCGCACTTCTTCCAGCACCCGGCCATCCCCGAGCACGTGCTCATCTACTCCTGCGTCGCCGGGTGAGTGGGGTGCAGCCTGCAATTGGAACGGTTCTCTTACTGCGATATTCTGACCGAGTTTTGCATCGCGACCGCCAGGTTCTTCCTCATCCACGCACTCTTGTTCGGCTACACCACGTTCATTGAGAAGGACATCCTCTTGCGTATGACGCGAACGGTACGGGGACTGATTGATGATTCCATTGCGATCGAATTTGCGCTGACATGTTAACTTGGAATAACTGAATTGCAGGGATCGTCAGGTAAGATCATTCTGGTGCGGACGACGTTCCCCTACACTGAGTCGCACTACACAATCTCCATCCACCACGCTGAGACGAAGGAGAAACCGAGGAAGGAGGAGCTGTACGTTGGGCGTTACTTTGACAAGGACGGATACTTCAGCAAAGAGGCGTTCACCAAGGACCTTGAGACTGTTCTATCGCGTTTTGAGAAGAAGGACAAGAAGCAGTGAGTAGATACGGTGTCGCCGCTTGCAGGAAACGATGGCATTTATGCGGCAGTTAGATGTCGGCTTCCGGGTTCTTGTAGGCAACCATCGCATCGACCTTGTGAACCTGAATAGCACATGGCCCACAGGTTAATCGAATAAGGCACAGGACGCAACGGAATAAACTTTATGCGATAACGCAAGTGCGTACCTTTGTGGAGAACGATCGCAGACGCACTTCTGCCGAATCCTTGATATAGCGAGGATCCGATTCTTCCCACAAAGCAGGAACTTCAGAGTTCTTGTCGGTGTACACCAAAAGATCGAAGGCACACTGCTCTTCCAGCAAAGGCAGGAACGACACGCTTGCCGTGATCTGCCGAATGATCGCCTGGATCTCGGACATGATCTCTTTCTTGGGTTTGGAGGCGGCCACGCTTCCACTGCGACCAGTGCATGGATGTTTGCAAGTCAGCACAGTTTACAAACATACCTCCAAGAAGTTGGCGCACCCTTCTCCTGTGCCATTCTCGGCATGAACTTCGAACGCCCAACGCTCTAGCACCTCCTGGGTCTCGATTCCAGTGATGACGAGCACCAGCTTTTGCACTTCGCCCTTCAGAAGCCAATCTATAGAACACTTTTAATACAAATTGCATATTGATAAGCAAATACCTTCAAGCAGACGTACTCGACAACTGGTGGAGGAACTTGGTGAAGAAGTCGTTGAGCTTGTCGTCGTCCGTGACGAGCATGTTCAAGCCATACTTCTGCACCTGCTTGAAACTCTCCGCAGGGTAGATGCCGCGCTGGTACAAAATGCTGTCAACCACACAGGATGCAATTAGCTCAAGACTACTTATCGATAGTCAAGTATGCCACGCGCCGCTCGTACGTGTTGATGCTGTACGAAAAGAACTCGGTGACGATCTCAGTCGAGCCCTTGAGTGTGATGAGGTTCTCTGAGATCTGTGCAGTTGCCTGTGACCACAAGTCGCATCCACCAAGCAAGCAGAAGCGTCACTACCAACGCTTCAGTGCCAAGCCAACCACACACAGGCGCTGCCTGTCGTACCATCTTCCAGTCTTTGTTGTGATCGACGCATGTGAATCAGAGAGCGGCCACCAAAAGCCTTTGGAAACAGATGCTGAACCTCTTGCAACTTATACTTGCAGCGGGAGACCATCACTCCTCGGGAGAGGCAATCCGAGCTCCCATTCCGCATTCCGCATTGAAGTGCGCACACCTGGCAGGAGCGTCAAGATGCCGCGAGCTCGAGTCGAGGTATCCGTGCACAGGTGGATGTGGTGGGGAGGGTGCCTAGGTCTGACGCCGTGCTCTAACAGCGACACGAGGAAGAGAAGGAGGAGCTATCCGACGTGAGCGATGTTGAAGTGGAGGACGAGGAGCTCGTCTTCATGTCACTCCTGTTCGACCGAGGCGAGTTGGGCGTCGCGATCTACAACGCGTTGACGACAAGTCTCAAGACACTGCAACTCCAAATAGCAGATTCTGAAGAGCTAGAGGAGGTGCCGTACACAGGCTGTGCTACTATGGGGGATCGAAAGCGCCTCGAGCTGACCCCCCCCCGCCCTTTGACCTTACGTGCTTAAGGTTATCGAGCGTCTGCACACGCAATTCGAAGTGAACCACGTTCTGGTGTCCTCTCGTAATGCGAGTTCAAATGGGATGCTTCGAATGATCAAGAAACTCGACGAAACACATCAAACGAAGACCGGGATCAGTGTTCGGAAGGTATTAGTGCAGTTTGAAACGTGATCGGACGCGAATCAGCTGACAGGCATGTGATGCTGCAGCATGCAGGTGAGCTGGTAAAGCGAATGTCAAGATCTTCAACTATCTAACTCCATCTTGACGGGTGGGCATAAAGATTTCAACTACCTAAAGGGATGCCAAGCTATCGAGCACGTGCAGATCGGAACTGCTCCTCAAGAGCACAGAAAACCTCAAGCTCGATCATCTCGGCAAGCAACCCACTTTCCACCCGTTTTCACCAAACTACTCGCTAAACAACTATCGTACCTTTACAGCCGAGAAGCGTACACATTCCTGGGGAGCTTGTTTGATTTCGAAAGCACACAGTTGATTCGATCTACAGGAGGTAAGCAGCGTGATGGCTGTACAAACGTTTAGACTTATATTTTTGCTGAAGCGTGAGTGTAGCTTTGCTGCTCTATTTGTCCACAGAGAAGGTAAGCGCGTTTGCAGAGGATAAAGACGCCTGCAGGTGTCATCTAACATCTTGTAGATTGGGAACCAACTGGACGACGTTGAGTCCGTGTACTTTTCAACCGTGGAGCAAGTTGCACTCAATGGATTCATGTATATCGACAAATCCACACTCCAGTCGCTTCAAATATTCAACCACGTAGGCGATCAATCGTTATGATAAGCCTTACGAGTCGACAACCGACACTCACGCATCTCGATGTATGTATTGCAGGAAACTCATCCCTCGCTGGTGAAAGTGCGATAGAGTGCATGTACGATTCTGATTAGCCACAATATTTACACTTGCACATGTACAGGGATCCGGTCGAGCTAAAGAAGGATTCAGGTGACATTCTAGTTACATGGTATGACCCTGCGAGAAGCTGCTTGCTAACACTCGAATGCAGTCTATTCGGTCTCCTCAACTGCACAGTGACCAAATCCGGTGGAAGCATGCTGCGACGTTGGATGTTAACTCCCTTGGTGAACAGCATGCAAATCAACGCGCGCCTAAATGCTGTCGCATTTTTTACTGCTGCTGAAAATGATGAACTCCGCCAGCTACTGGTAACGTATAGGAGCCGGGTTGAGTAGCACTTCTTTTGCGGCTTCTGACAAAATGCAGTTTGGGAAGCTCAAGCAGTTCAGAGATGTAGCTGGGATTTTTCAGCGCATCAAACGGCGTTGTGCTTCAGTCGGTGATTGGTGTCGATTTGCAACGTCCATCGGGAGCTTCCTAGAAGCACAGTAAGTGCGCAACTTATTCATTTCTGCGATAGTAATACTAATTGTCTATCGTCATCTACGGCAGATCCCTCATTGAGGGCAACTTCGAAACAAATGACTCGTCACTTCCCAACGTGTTCTCGAGGGTGTTAAGTGAGCGTGGTGTAATCCACGTTAGCAACCTCCTTGGGAACATCGTTGACTTTGAAGAGAGCCAACAAGAAAACACGGTGGTAATCCAAAGTGGTGTGTCAGAGGCTCTGGATTCAATAAGAGAGCGCTACGAAGACCTCGATAATGTACGGCAAGATTGTTACCTGTGCGTTGTACAGAATTACAATTCTAATGTGAATACGAATCTGCGGGCAGGTGTTGACGGAGGTGGCGTTTCAGGTCCAGGAGGCGAATCCTGTGCTGGCGTCTATAACAGTCCAATACATCCCTCAAGTAGGGTATGTGATCTGTTGCGATTCCCCTACGACACTACCAGATTTCGTGTTTCAATTCCAAGAAGACGACACAACATTCTATTACAAGGTATATACACGTACACGCACTCCTATCGATTTGGAACTTACTCAAGACCCTCTGTCTACCGGTAGGACGCTTGCTGCCGCGACTTGGACGAGTCAATAGGCGATATCTACGGTATTCTGCTTCGGGAAGTGTAGCGTACACTCGAAGGTACTAAGTAACTAACATTTACGTGCAGGTTATATTCTTGACATGCAAAAAGGTAACAAGTTTTGCTGTGGTTTGAGAGGACGACCACTAGCAGGTTATAACAAACAATTCGCAATTGCAGGGCTTTTGGAAGAGCTGACGATGGCTGTGCTGGAGTACGAAAGCAGTATCCACGGTTCGTATCCAGATTTCAAGCTCACAGAACATGCTCTGACTGCCAGTGTGCTTGATAGAAATGACTGGGATCATGTCATATCTCGATTGCTTAATTGCATTTGCGTCGTGCGCAAAGAGTTTCAATTTTTCCAGGTGTGAATGGATGCTAAGTATTTTTTGCGTCATTTAAATCCTAACATGTAATGCTGTGTGTAGGCCTCAGATAACTGAGACCAATACGCTAAAAGCATCCCAAGCCCGTCACCCTCTTCAGGAGTTGCTCGTCGAGCACTACATTCCGAACGACATTTTTTTGGATTCCTGCGACTCAATCAAGATTGTAACGGGACACAACGGATCAGGTGATAAAGATGGCGTTGTCATGCGCTTCAATCATCCCTAACTCCTTCACTGGACAGGCAAATCCGTGTATTTGAAAATGGTTGGCCTGCTCCAATATATGGCACAGATTGGATGTTTCGTACCAGCGGAAAATGGTACTGCACGAATTAGGTATTCGTGATTGTATTGTTTTTTCTAACAGGCTAATGCAGCGGAGATCGGACTGGTCACGAAAATCTTCACCAGGATTCAGAGGTGACTTAAGTTCTTCACCATGTATGCAACAGCCGACCATAACTTTCGTACTGGTAGTATGGAATCCGCGACAGTATCCCAGAGCTCCTTCACGATCGACTGCAACCAGGTGCAGTGACGCGAGTGCAACAGTGGCTCAACAAATTTAATGTTGACATTACGTTTTCTCAGATGGCATGGATGCTCAACCACGGTGGTGGTCGGTCACTATTCTTGATCGATGAATTCGGAAAAGGTTCGGTTAGGTTGTTCCCACGCAGTAATATGGGAGACGGATATCAGTTGGCTGATTTTTTGTGAAGGCACTGCTGAGCTTGACGGGATTGCTCTACTGGTGCAAATCAATCATCAAATTCGGTCATTCCGTGTTGATTCTAACTAAACCGTGTTGTAGAGCTCTATTATCAACCACCTAGCCACGAAGAGCTTCACACATGGGAGGCCACGCGTTATCTTGACGACCCACTTCCTGGTGCATTTGCCTGTGCTTCTCTTCAACCATTGTTGATTGTACTAACCGTGGTTTATGATCAGGAAATATTTCGCGACAACTTGCTTGAGCCTTCTCTCGTGATCAGCGAATCGCCTCTACAAGAAGCTGGAGAGCAATCGGAAAGAACGGAGAGAACCGCGCGTGTAGTTTGCACGGTGATGGCGTCAACAGATGCAGCAGAATCGTATTCTACAACATCAAACTCCGAGCCGCTATATGAGTTGCGTCACGGTATCTCGGGCCATAGTAATGCCCTGAAATGTGCTGCGAAATGTGGTAAGAAAGCTGAGTCTTCAAGGAGGTGCAAACGGTGAGCTAATCGATGTGTTGCTGCAGGAATACCTGAGGAGCTAGTCGAGCGAGCTCAAGCTGTCTTGGACTGCACCAAGCGCGGAGTTCCAATTTCGTCTCGACGGCAGTCATCGGGACCAAGTCCCGAGGAACAGTTGTCGGCGTTCTTTACGTCAATAGATGACTGGCAAACGGTGGATGACGACATGGTAGCCAAGTTCCTTGCGATGGCTCGAATGGGGACACAGTAAAACGGGAGGTATGGATTACATAGGTTAAGATGCATGAAGGAGCAAGTCGCGATGAACTCCAATGAACGGGTTAAAGCAAATGACGACTTCCACACCACTCATTCTTCGCATGCAGCTTCAACGTCCACGCTGAGGAGATCCTCCAGCAAGCCATCGTCGTCGAAGTTTTCAGGTGTATCGTCAGGAAGATTATCTGGAGGTGGTAGCTCACTGAGATCATCTTCCTCGTGCTCCTGCCCCTCCTCCTCTATTGTGTCGGCACCGTTTGATTCGCTTCCCTTTTGGGGGTCTGCCGAAGCCCACCATGGAGAAGGAGGTTCACCACTTTCCAGCATGGCCTTCTCACGCCCATCGTCCCAGGCATCGATGCCGTCAGCGAAATCAAAGTCGTCGAAGAGAGTTGGGGTTTTGTCGTTCAGGATATCTCTCACGATCTCGTCGCACAGTCCCTTCAAGTATGCCGAGTCTGACGTCGGCGAGGGCAATCCACCGTAAGCGAACTCAATGTCCTGTAAACCAGTCCAACGTTAGTGAATCAGTGAAATACAACAAAAGAAAACCGAAAACAGAAGTAAGTACATTGCACTCACTGGCACTTCTTCCGCACGTGGTAGCTTGGTAACCGTCTCAGGCTTCAGCGACGCCGCCGTCCTAGACTTCAACGGCGTCTTGGACTTCAGCGGTGTCCTGTTCTGCTTCTTGTCACTGAGTTTCCTCGAGTGACCGAGACCTTTTACCAGTCCAGTCTTCTTAGCAGATGGGACCCCACCAGAATAGCTGTCGGCCTGGCGGTTCTGCTGCTTGTTGGAGATGTCACCCAACACACGTCTGCTGCAGGGGCGCCACGAAGTCGAGCGTCAACAACAATTAGCTTTGGGCAAATAAACCAGAACCCAACGCCACCACCAACCTCTTTTTCGTAGAGCTATCCTTCAGGCCCTTTTTGCTGCTGGACTTGGGGTCTTCATGGATGACGAACACACGCTTCGGCGTCGCGAGTTTGTCCGTGCCTGCCGTGGCAACAACAGGTCAGGTTGATCGACTGTTGGCAATGCATCAGCGGCGTCGCCTACCTGCACAGTTCAATTTTCCGGCGATGCCACCACTGCGGACGTCCACATTCTCCTTCTGCGCGTGCAGCGTGTCCATCGAGCTATCTGTCCAGCTTCTTGCTGCTTTTCGGTCTTTGAATTTCCAAACTGAAAATAAATTTATCTACCAATCACATCTACGTTCGAATTTCTACCAGTCGCATTCTACCAACAGATGGCTACATTGACTTCATCGCTCGTCGTTGCGGCGCGCACGCACGGTTCCAATTAGTCCGACATAAGAAAAGTCTGTAACTAAGGAATGTATCTGCTTTCTCTCTGGCGACACGTTGCCAGTCAGTGGTGCTTCCAGTGACAGCTTACGTTTTCACGCAGGTCTCTTCTGGGGGGGCCTACTTTAAAGCCAAAGGCGTTTACCAAGTATAACAACCGCAACCTGTTGTAGACTAACATTATTGCTTGTTGGTAAGGAGGATTGGCAGTTGAACAGTATCTACTTTTTGCTGCTGCCCGATCAGTACACGACAGCAGTGCGTTGCTGCAGTTGTCAAAATGAAGCTCACTACCGCATGCGAGCAACGGCGAGCATCCACACTTGCAGCATATTCTTTGACGCGCCAACGCAACAATTCAAATAGAGTTTCCATCAGGAGCTATCCTAGTCAATGATCGGCCTGGCTGCATGGTGGTGCTCAAATCTCTGCGAGTGCAGTGCTTGCTAGTCGGAGACTCCGCGCACTTGACGTTCTTCATGCAACAACAACAAGTGACAATCTCGTATCAAAAAGTACTATAGAGACCCTTTGACATCTAGGTAGCACTCAAATCGAAGCAAAACACCGCCAATACATGCACAACGGCGCGCAGCGCCGCACAATGCGACGCCAGCGAAAGTTTATCGGTTACATAACTCCTCCCGCAGCGGTGCTGCGGCGGCCAAGGCTGCAAGCTGCCAGCAACCCTTCTACATAGCTAGCAGCAGGCACGTCGTCCCCTTCGCGCTGCGCCGTCTCCTCCCTATTGACTCCTTAGCGACGCGGGTCGTGGTGGCCCTTCATCATGCGGATCACGTGGAAGTTGAGCGTAGAGCGGTGCTCGGCAGCGCGGCGCTTCCTCTGCACGATAGCAACACACACACACACGTGAGTATTTGTATCAGTTCTGTCGCGCAGGTCGAGAGTCGCACCTTGGCCTCGAGCACGAGCATCATGTTGCGGGCCTCGCGCTTGCACTGCGTCTCGTCGAAGTCGCTGCGCTCCAGCGCGTCCAGGAAGGCGAGCGTCTCGAACTTTCCCTCCGTGCCCTCGCGCACGGTGCGCAGCGTCATGCGCTTGATGTGTTCCACGTTGATGCCGCGGCCGAGCTTCATGATCGGTCAGTCCTCTGCTGCGCTTTCGGTCTGTGGCTGGCGAGGGGCGTCAAAAAAGGGTCTATAAAATGAGCTCTTCGGTCCATTCACACCAAAATAGGTACTATCCGTTCACTTGATCAAAGTATACCTTCGAAATGGTGTATTATAAAATAGAACACGCAATTTGTACAAAGAAAATGCGAAATATTGCAAATTGTGTGCTGCCGAACGCACCACAACGGGAAGTGCTGGCCTATCTTCTTCGCGACGGAGATATCTGCCAGCAGCATAAATTCTTCCACGAGTACCTTGGCATCTTGGGATGACCTCATCTCGGTATCACTGTCGAATGCTCCACCCGCCTTGCGGCGTTTTCTCCTCAACTTGCCAGCGATCATACTCAGCATCTTGACACTGCTTCCTAAGAGTTGTCGCTGCAGCCGCGCACAACGTTGCGGCTTAGACTCAATATGATTCAGCACACTACCAGCATTTGAGTGATCTATGAGGCACTGTGCCTCGCTGTAAGATAGTGACGCCCTAGAGCGGATAATGCTCTTGCAGAAATCCACCCCGACGACCTGCACGTCGTCTTCAGCAAGCTTCAATTCCAACAGCACGCTAAACGCGAAATGCTCTTCGTTCGCAGTAAGGGAGGTGAAGCTCGTTGTCAAGAGATCTGGGAGCATATCACACCGGCGGTTCACCAGGTACGACGACACCCCTCGAGCGGCAGCTTCTTTATCCAGTGCGTTCCCCGGAAACACAAAGTGCGTTACATCAGCAATGTGGACGCCGACCTCGTAATTTCCGGTCAAAAGATACTTCGCATGCAGTCCGTCATCAATATTGCTGCAGTTCGGTGGATCAATGCTCAAGACAGGTAGGCGACGCAGATCACGACGTCCAGCGGAGTTCTGTGGTGTGATCCTCCAGTTTTCTAGTGGCAGACAGCGCATCACTTCGTCACTAAACTGGTTACAACGACCCGCAACATTTGCGCCAGTTGCGCTGAATAATTCCAACGACACGACCGGTAGGCTTCACGTTCTGTTTAGCTAAATCCAAATGCTGAAATTCGCCTATAAGCTCAAGCTGCCGTTCCGTCTCGTCACTAGCCTCTTCCGAAGCGGACACAGCATCAAAACCAGCACACGATTCAGAAATCCTTTTCCATTGGTCTTAGCAACTAAATCACCATTGACAGCACGATTAATATGATCCCAGCCCTCCACAACGACGGGGATTTTCACACCGTTCGCTCCGTGAATTAGTACATGACACACAAGCCAGTGCTCGCATCGGAGCGTTCCCTTGAAATACTTCTTGTTCTTGATGCCAGCCATGATTTCCTCCGCTTGCAAGTGCTGAGGATATAGTTGCTGCTTGCCACAGCGTCCAACTGAGCTGCTTACCCCTTCCGGCTTTAACTCCTTCTCCTCGGCCGTTGACATGGATAGCAACTCTTGCAACTCGGGAAACTCGGCGATCACGGGCTTTAAAAACTCCGCAATGGTTACACCTCCACTAACCCCATACTTCTCAGCATGCTCCAAGTCCTCAGCATCATTAGCAAGAAATAAAACCTTGACGTGGTCGCGCTGGAGCTCCTTCAAATGCTCTGCATACCATTTCCACGTCGCGGCAACAGCTCTCTCATTGCGCCCCTCTTCACTCTCTCGACGTGCCTCAACCTCGTCATCACTCTCGCACCCTCTCGGTATCGTCACCTTCTTCTCCGCAAAACATGCTCGATGGTGTTCATTTGCGAACGGCACAAAGCGTCTACTCCGGTCCATTATCAAGGCTTTGAGCCTATCGTAGACTCGTAGATTTTGCTTCCTGACATACTCCCAGACTGTCTCCAGTACCAAAACATCCGCGAAAACTTCTTTACGTTGAGCTGTGCCCTCCTCCGTCTCTTCTTTCTGCTTCGTTGAGAACTCCAAAATGTCCATCCACATCAACGCTGTCTTCATGGACGGCAGCAGATACACCCCGTTGCGGGGCGACTCTGCCAGCACCGTCTTGGTTCTCTTCATCACGTTCACTGCCGCGTTGGCGTCACTGCATAACGAGCAAAGTGGCAGCGAACAGCTGAGGTCATCGCGGCTGCCACCTTCCGGACGATCTTGCCACATTTCGTCACAACATTCAGGACTTCAACACGCCAGGATGGCACGTCAACGTCTTGAAGTGCTGCCATCATCAGCGCGAAAAGCAAACTGACAAGCTAAAAATGCATTGTATCTGCCTAGCTAGTCGCAAGTCATAATCACACTTTGCTTGCGACGGTTAGTCCGTTATCACGTTTGTTGCCTTTGGTTGTCAAAGTCGGAACACTTGTCATTATTGGTCAAAACTCGACGGTATCCTGACGACCATGACCGTGGCAATGCTCGCACGATCGTCGCGCTCTTCCACGCGTATGTTGCTGCGCTGCCAGGCGCCACCAGTGCGTCGGTTGGCAGGCAATGCCCGCTGTCTGTCTGCACTGACGTCCAGTCTGAACTCTGGCAGCAGTCCCTCCTCGACAGCCTCGCAACCGTGGCGTGTCATTGACAGTCAGACGAGAATTGGCGGAGCGCTGTGCTTCTCCTCCCAGGCCGGCGCGGAGACTGCAGGGAATGCGGACGGGAGTGGGGAGGAGACTGCAGCGACCGGCAAGCAGCTGGAGGAGGCCAGGAAGAGGTACCGCTTCACACGCCACGACTTCCAGCCGCTGCAGACCAAGCCGCTGCACTTCGACATGGTGTTTGACATGACGGAGAGCAAGGTGAAGGTGACGCTGCAGACGACGCTCAAGCACGACGGCGCCCAGCCCCTCTCGGAGCTTAAGCTGAACTCGAAGGGGCTGCAGGTTTTGTCTGTGGAGCAGCTCGACAAGTTCACGCCGTTGGGTGGTGGGACGGACTTTGTGGCTCACGTCCAGAGCTTCGGGGAACCTCGAGCGCTGCAGTACGAGGTGGACACAGAGGACCATTTCCTCGTTGTTAAGTTTGACAAACCCGTGCAGTCTGGAGAGGAGTTCGTGATCCGCACTGTGTCGGAGGCCACCCCCACGGAGAACATCCTGGAGGGCCTGTACTTCGACTACACGCCCGAGGGCACCCCCAAGACCATCATCACGCAGTGCCAGCAGCACGGCTTCCAGCGCATCGTGCCGTGCATCGACACGATGGACGCCAAGGCGTACTACACCACCACCATTGTGGCAGGGACCCGCTACACGAACATCATCACGAGCGGAGACCTGGCGCCCGGATACCACACGGACACTGGGGTGCCAATTTTCCACCCTGCGTCCGAGGTGCTAGGGAAGGAGGACCCGTCCCGCCACGTGCTCAAGTACTACAACCACAAGGTGAACATGGCGCCGTACCTCTTCTTCCTGGGCGTGGGCACGTACGAGACGTTCCGCCGTACGCTGGAGTTCCCGGACGGCGACACGACGCTGCTGGAGATCCTTGCCTTCCCGGGCTACTTTGAGCCGGCGGACGCCAAGGCTGCTGTCAAGATGCTGCACGACTCCGTGCTGTGGGTGATGGTGAGTCTGGGCCCGGAGGCTTGCGAGCACCACGATGAGCGCAAGCGTATGTACGAGCTGCTGGAAGAACGCGAGGCTCTTAAGGCCAAGGAAGGCGAGCTGTGCCTCGGACCGAACGAGGAGTACGTGAAGACGCCGCTGAGCGCTTCTGACGCTGCGCGTCTGGCTGCTGTTCGCGCGGAGCTGAAGGAGCTGCTGAAGGTGTGGAAGAAGACCGGCTACAAGTACACGGGTGCCGTCTACCGCGAGATCGCGATGGAGAACTCGTACTACGGCGGCATGGAGAACGTCGGCAACACCACGATCGTTAGCTCGTGCTTGTGCCCTAGCTGCCGCATGGATGACAAGTCGTACGAGTACATGGAGCACGTGAAGGTCCACGAATACTACCACAACATCAATGGCAGCCAGGTGACCGGCCAGTCTCCGTTCGAGATCTGGCTGAACGAGGCTGTCACAGTTCACATGGAGCGCAAGAGGGGTGCGACCATTTTCGGTGAGGATTACAGCCGCCTGAGCGAAGTTCTGTACATGTTCACTCCGGCCATTGGGCCTCTCGCGCAGGACAAGTCGGCGACGTCTTTGTCTGTGGAGCCGCAGGGTTTCAATCAAACGCAAGAACTTATCTCCGTCGTGACGCTCCTGAGTTCGTGCGCATGGTGGAGCTGCTTCTGGGTGAGGCTACCTTCCATAAGGCGCTCGACAAGTACCACACGAGGTACGCGTACGGCAATGCCACCTCCATGGAGTGGATTAAGTGCATGGAGGAATGCTCTGGTCTGAATCTGCAGAACCTGGCCAAGATGTGGTTGAATCGCCCCGGTCATCCTGAGGTGACGTACTCGACGGAGTACAATGCTGCTTCGAAGGAATACGTTGTGGAAATCTCGCAGACTGGATTTGAGGACAAGCCTGCAGAGAACAACGGCCCATGGGAGATCCCGATCGACTGGTCGCTTGTCAAGGATGGCAAGTCTCTCAAGACCGGTGTGTTCTTCGTCAAGACGAAGGACGCTAAGCTGGTGATCCCGGATGTAGCGGAGGAACCGGACTACCTGTCCTTCGCTCGCGGTTGGTCGTTCTTCGGAAAGTCGAAGCAGACAAACCCGTCTATTGCGCGGCTCACCAAGCAGGCACTATCTGACCCGGACGCTGTCAACAAGTACCAGGCCTACCGCGCTGTGGCGGATACGGAGAAGGCGAAGGTGATTGAGGGGCTGTTGAAGGGCGATAAGCAGGTTGAGATTTCTTCCGAGTTTGTGGAACTGCATGGCTCCATCCTGTTCTCAGACGAGCTAACTCCCTCTGCACGTGCGCTAACGTTGGGAGAAGCCAAGACCATCCCGAACTACGACGAGTTGAGCCACCACTACGTAGCCATCAACAGTGGAACAACTGCGCTGCTGCAGGCCGTGTGGGCGAAGTATTCGAAGCAAATCGAATCCGCATACATGAAGTTGTGCCAGGAATCTCGCTCTGGTCCTCATTCCGAGCAGTTCCAGCAGCGTGCCTTAAAGCGCCACCTTCTGCTGCTCATTGAGGCTGGAGGCAAGCCCCCCGTTCTTAGCTCCACACCACAAGTTGCTCCAACGGCTGCGCCGGCAGTGCTAGCTCTGGACCTGCTAAGAAACTCAACATTTGCAAGTGAAAAGGCCACCGGCTTCCGTATGGTTCTCGAAGATGATCATTTTTCGGACCGTGCCAAGGTTCAAGAAGAGGTTCTCGAGGATTGGAGTAAGACGCCCGACATGCTGACGAAGTACATTGGCATCGTGAGCAGTCTGGACTCAAAGGACGTGGGCCAGCAAATTTTGAAGTTGTTAGCGAACCCGAGCTTCAACCCTGCGCAGTCAAGTCACGGTCGTGCAGTGACTCGTTCGCTATCGCAGATCCGTGATTTCTCGCTTGCCACGGACGAAGGTCTCGATGTCATGGTGGAGGCGTTCGCGAAGATTGGTAAAGTGAACCAAATGTCGGCATACCCTCTGCTGCAGTGCTTCGATCACCTCGATCGGTTCGATGAAGCCACCAAGGACAAGATGTTTGCGACGCTACAGCGCATGCAAGACTCCATCGAACTAAGCATTATCCTAGAAAAGAAACAGTAAGCTTAAGTCAAACCTGGCGCATAGTGCTGGATGGCTTACGTACCACAAGTGCTAACACGAAAAATGTTAAGTCCAATTGCATCATCTTACTAGACACGATCAAACGCATTGCTAGCTAGACACTAGCAAGTGGTGGTGGCTTGCTGAACAGGAGACTCCATAGCAGTAGCTCCGCCATCCTTCGGCCCAGTGGTGCAGCTCGCTGGGGTTGCCGTTTCTGCCTTCGGAGGACTATCGCCTCCCTCCTCTGAAGATAAATCACCGGAAACAATCGGACACAGAACTGGTGCTGGTGGTACTGCTTCCTCCCGCACTTGGCTTTCGCTGTTTTCAGTCGAAGCTTCACCCTCCTCGCCCTCCTCGGCATCCTCGGTGAAATCCAACGGCGGCTGTTCTGAAGCTGGGATGCAAGGAGGAGGAGAGAAACCCTGCTTCCTCTTCTCAGTCGGACTCACGACCTTGGCCAGCTTTGACGTGTCAAACATTGGCGACTCAGCTGTTCCATCTTCAGACGCTTCCCCAGAGAGCGAAAGATTGGCAGAAGGCACCACAATTGGTTCAAGTGCAGGCCTGGCTGTCGATTGCACAGTAGGTGGCGCCGAGCCAGGCTCTCCTTCACTGCTATATGGCACACTGGAATTTGCTTGCGAAGCACGGGGAGGTAGCCTAACTCGAAGAATCGATCGCAGAGGTCCTGAGTGTGCTTTCACAAGTGGGCACTCCGGAGGCTTCGTCGATCCGAGCGGGCGGAAGACGCGTAACTTGGAGACTTCTACCTCCTTATCGAACGGGCACACTAGTGGTTGCTCAGCAAACGATATTTTGGATGGCTGCCAGTCGTCTTCTTCAACCATGGTTGTCTTCAGAATCTCAACTTCTTGTGCGTTTTCAGTCAGTCGTTTGCTAACTTGATCCAACACTACTGTCGAGCGCCGCGCTCGCCAATTATGTGATGTCCCCAGTCTTCGTTTGTTCTGGTTAGACACAACGTTGCCGAAAATGTCGCGGTCGCGGCGAGCAGTGCTCGTGTCCCTGCCATTACGAGACTCTACATTGAACCGAGTGCAATTCATGTGTCAGTGGAAGTAAACCACATCGCAGGAGAGAGAAATTGGGCATACTCATCAGGTTTAGCAGATGGCTTGCCGAGTTGGACCGCTTCAAGGCAGGACCATTACCATTCGAGGTAACGACGGCCTTTCCTTTGCTTGGTCGAGCATCCTGCTGGTGTGTGCTGTTAGTCGGCTTTGCTGAGGCAGACCGGTCATCACGTTTTGAGTCTTCACGGTGATGGATCGGAGTGCTTCGTCTGGGAGAGCCCGTTCCGCGCGAGTGGCTCTCTTTGTCACCTTCAGACTTGCCGTTGACACTCTTACTTGAGCCTTGGCCTTGTGGCTGAATACCAACGTTGACACTCTTACTTGAGCCTTGGCCTTCTGGCTGAATACCAACGTCCGTTTTCAACTTCTGAATAACCCAGGTAGCAAGAAACGGTATCGTAGAATCTTGAAAGGAGCCATGCTTTTCAACGCTTCTCACTTTCTTTCCTATCTTGCTTTCAATAATCGCCTCACGCGTCACGCCTGGCATTACTGCAAGAGCCTGGCCGAATGCATTATGGTCAGGAATAACAAACTACCAACAAATAAGCGTACCCGTCAGCTTAGGCTATATACCTTAAGGATGAGGAGTATTCCTTGCTCGGCTTCGACCTGATCTTCCCATTTGGTAAGGAGATCTGCCAACGATACCAGTCCATCCTTCCGCACGAATGCCTCTAGCGCCTCTTTATCCTATGCGAATTGAAAGAGAGGCATAATATTTAGTGAGGTGTGAACCACTAGACCATGCCTCCCCATTGAAAAGGCGGATTCTATACCTTCAGCTGCGATGAGGATAGAATATCCAACTGCGTCTCCATCACGGCGTTGTTGATAGTACTCACTATGATAAATAGCACCTTGCGTACAATGTTGAACTCGACATTATCAACCGCTAGCATGTCTGTTTCACGAACGACTGGGCTCATTGGTGATAGAGCACCTGATGACGGTGAGCTAGCCGTGGGGCTTTTCTTGGATCGACTTTGCGGTTTAACAGTAGACGTTGAAGCGTTCAAGTCGAGGGTCTTAGGCCGCTTTTGTGATGCCGACGGAGCAGAAGATAAACCATTTTTCTTTCCACGTGTGGAGGTCGCCGTTTCCTCATCTGCTCGCTTTCTTTTACCAGAACTCCCAACTGGACGCAAATCCATCGGAATACTGTTGAACACTTCCTTGTACGTCAGATCACAGCACTCCCCATCGAAGTACATAACACGAAACATCTTTGTGGCTGGAAAATAGCTGGAGACAGCACCTTGCACGACATCAATCCCACATCCTTCCTTGGTGACTGTTCTTTCCACAGGTTTGCCAATCAGTAGGTTGATTTCTTCTGGAGTACCATCTTCTTCCTCATCGCCAGCTTCGTCACCTGCCACTTCCTCCTCCTCCTCCTCCTCCTCTTCTTCTTCCTCTTCTTCTTCCCCTTCTTCCTCCTCGTCCTCTTCGGCTTCATCCTCCTCCTCCTCTTCGGCTTCATCCTGCTCCTCTTCGACTGTGTTGGCAGGGATAGATACGCTGAGAGATTCTGTCAACTCCAGATGAGAACTGGAGGGTTCAGTAAAACTGTTACTGCGCGCTAGTCCGGGAGCGTTGGCATTGAGGCTCAGCACTTTAGGCCTGCCTTTACCTTTCTCCACCGAAGCCGCCACTGCCACCGACGAAGAAACACTAATAACGCTGTCGCTATTAGCCCTCTTCATCGCGGGCGACGTAGGTGGCTTAGGACTCTTCGGCGGCTTGGCCGACTTCGACAGCTTCAGCGTCTTGAGAGGCTTGGGGGCTCTTGGTGGCTTCGGTACAGAGAGGAGGTGCGCTTCCACGTCATCCTCCGTCATCTCCTCACTATCTCCATCATCGTAGGCTACGTGATAGAAGTCAGTGACCTCAGAGTGCTGGTCCACTGTGCCCTCGAAGGGCTCCGAAAACCCGTTGAAATACTTGGTCACGCGCGTTCCCAGCGGGAACCGCTGCGTGTGGTGGCTTCTCACCTAGAGACATCAGCAAAGGCGACAGCAACATCATAGCACATTAGCACACAAGAACAGAAGCGCCTCCTAGCATCACACTGTCCCCATCACGCCTTCGCGCCGACAAGCACGGGCAGAAGGAGGCCGCGAGACAGCAGCACCGACTGGTTGTTGGTGCTACTAATGTGATGGTGGCTTTATTTTAATGAAGAATCTGCAGCTACCGACCATTTTCTTGTTATTAATCTCGACGTTTAACGGGGCGACGCCTCCTTAGCCGGCGCTCGTTCAAGCGACGTGTCCGCACTCGACTCGCAACTCACAACACACCCCTTGGCCTCGCTTGATCGTACCGCCGAGCGCCTACGCCTTGCGCACGTGTGGGGGCTTCGACTGAGACCAACGGCAGCTGCAGGCGTCAAGCTAGCGTCGCCAGACTCGTTGCCAGGACAGACTTGAGATTTTGAGCTGCGGGTCAGTTGCGAACGTGCAACCGGGGACCCGTAACTTGCAACCCGATCCCTCGGTATTTTATCTTCATAATTCTCTGAGATTTATTTCAGATCTCAGAGCATCCCAGTAATAGTGGAAACTGTAGTAATAGTATTATACTAGTATTAATACTATCGTTCTGGTTTGTATTACAACTTGGTAATACCAATCCAAAGTATGGAAGTGCTTCGTGTGCAGTCACGATAAATATACTGGTATTATATATATTAGCGTCGTTTTATATACATTATCTCTCTTTGACCACTTTTCTCAAACTATACGATATAATTATACGGTTCGCCTATTTATTTGCAGAATAAATTACCATTATCAGTTATTAATAGTAGAATTATTCTCGGCCAAACTAATATAGTAATACTCTATTAACGCCATGAAGACTAATTGCAGCGGTTAGTCCATCCTCAAATCTGAGCGCATTAGTATAATAATATTTGCCTAAGTCATCACCACCTTATCAGGCAAAATTCAAACTACTATCAATCTTTGACCATTATTATAACCCAGATCTGATCTGCGCGCGTACAGTTCATCCGTCGCTTTTTCATTTGCACTTCAACGAACTAGGTTTTATCGTTTTCTATTTCTTCGACCTGTGTACCCTCGCCTATTAGTATTTGTTTTCTAAATCCAGAGCTGTTCCGTGCGAAGTCGCGGCTTTATTTATAGAGGGTTAATACAAAAACCATGTCAGTTACTTCCATAAATAATAATACCCTCCGAATATGATATTTCCGGTCAAGCCAACTCTATGTTAAGAACAGAATTTGAAAGGGATCTAACGATGTTAAATAAGCGCAATATGACTCGCTGGTTTGGAAGGCTGTGTTAGCGCCACGAACCTCGTTCGAAAGAGGTGCGACTCGCCAACTTTGGCGCCATTTTGCTCTCGCTAGCTCACTTTGAAATTATCGCCCGACATCCGTCCTCACAGCAAGGCTATAACCCACCTCATCCGCCATGCCGTTGCCCACGATTTGAATCCCGAAGAGATTCGGTAGTGCCAAGACGATAGCTATGGCAGCCTTAATGAAGTACTCGGCAGTGGATGAACCTATCGATCCGTAGACCTCGGTAAACGTAGCAGCGGCGAGTCCGGGGTAGATCGCGTTGTCGATCACCCCGGAACTGCTTTTTGGCGTGCTGCTTCTCCATCGCTTGCAGAGCTTTCGCAGCCTTTACATGCCCCTTCACTGGCGCTCACTCCGTATTAGCCTGCTCCTTGTCTAGTGTTGCTTTCTTCTTGCGGTGGTGTGCGTCGAGTATTTCCTCATGGGTAAGTAACATTTACTTATTCCCTGGCCCAAGGAAGTGCGCGAGTCGAGCGAGCCATGGAGCAGCAAGCCTGAGCAAAGGAGCAAGCCAACAAGTAACGAACGCTGAACAAGGAGCGTCTCAAGGTTGAGCGATCGTTGCTGGCGCTGCCAAAGCGTGATAAGGAGCAACACAAGCGCCAGAAAAAAATACTATCGTGGCGTCTGCTATTGTGTGAGCTACTTGTGACACAGTGACCGGAAATGTGCAACGCCTTTGCAACACCCCCTCTATATATTACGTTTTGTATGGTTGCTTAAGTGACCGGACATATGCCTCAGACGGATATATATTGGTTAGTGTTTTCTGAGATAGCAAGTACTGGTAAGGTATGCTGCTACGCAGCCGACACAGGATTAATTCGTTCGCGTGGTGCGTCCCTCCCCTTAAGTGTATTTAGAACTGGTTTGGGACTAGGTATACTTGCGAGGAATTACCGCGATCCAGTAGAAAAGTACTGGATTATCCCCCAGACCGACATTCTTTTCCTTAGTACAGTAGAAATCAGCTAAGCCAATTTTGCACGCAATCACATCAAGTTTGTTGGGAGCGCTAAGGCTCCGTGCGTTGAAGCAACTGTACCGTAGCGTAATACAACTCAGCAGATCAGCAAGCTCGCCTCAGTAGTTGAGAGTGAAATGCTTCCAGCCCACAACGGATCCACGGCTACGATGAGCGGTGAGCTATCAAGAATTTCTTAAAGTCGAAGAGAGCTGACGTAAGCGCTACAGCGATATCCAGGATGAAGCAGCAAATTGATGATAAAATCCACAGCAATTTGGTGGAAAGTTATCAAAAGTTGCGAGCTTATTTTGAGTTGATGACACTCAAGAACCCTGGCTCGGTCCGGAGAGAAGAGACCGTAGAGAACGGGCTGTCGTTTGGACGGTCTTGCTTTATTCCTAGTGCTGGAGTTCACATTGCCCAACATTGCAAAGGTTTAGTCGGCTTCGATGGTGTCCACCTCAAAGAAGAAATGAACGAGCAGGGCATCTACCTCGTTGCACTCGTAAAGGATGACAATAACCACATTGTCCCTGTTGGTCTCGCACTGGTTCACCGGGAAGACAAGGATAACTGGATCTGGTTCTTGGGCGCTTTCAAGGAAGCTGTCGGCTCGGAGTTTTTGACTATTCTGTCAGATCGACAGAAATGGCTTATTCCGGGTGTTGCTATCGTCTTCCCAAAAGCCGGGCATCGATTTAGTCTACGGCACATTATGGACAACATTCACAGAACTTGTTCCCAGTTGTCTACTGAAGATCGTGGTTGGATATGCCGAATGGCACGCAGCGACTGTGAAGATGACTACAAGCTGTATCGCAGTGAGCTTTCCATCAATAATCCTGCTGCCGCTGAATTTTTAGATGGAATCGATCGATCGAACTGGGTGAAATTCAGCTTCCAAGAAAAGTACAATCTCCCCACGTTCAACGAGATAACATCAAACCTGTCCGAACAAGCCAACCACTGGATGGGGAGAGAGCTACGCAGCGCCAAACCACTCGACGGTTTTCACTTGTACTTCCGCAAATTGAGCAAGCTAATGTCAGATAAGCGCCAACAAGTGGTAAATTGGACAGGGAAATCTGCACTTTCCGACCTTGTACCCAAGCTATCTGACCGGCGCGCAGAGCTAATAGTAGCAGCTACAATGTGCGAGTATTCGCCGCTACTGGAAGGTGCATACAGCGTGTTGTTGAAAGGCCCGGTCGCCATTCCAGGTTTCATCCACCCAGATCGAGTTGTCGATCTGCCTGCTGCAGAGTGTACTTGCGTCAACTGGCAAGACGAAATGTTTCCCTGTGTTCATGCGATATGTGTGGCAACCCAAGACGGTAAGAGAATTGAGGAATTGTATGACGCAAAGTGAATGTCGATCGAACATTTTCGCAATACCTACACAGTGAAGTTTATTCCATGGCCGACTACTGCGACTTTACAGCGCGACGATGGTATCATCCCGCCGCAGCTGGAGCCAGTCCCTGATCGGATAGGTAAACGTGGATTGAAGCCGGGTAAAAAGCCAAAGCACAAACGCAAAATCACGAAAAACGCACTCTAAATACGCGACAAGACTTCAGCGTCATCATTCTAGGAAAATAAAATTCTATATGCCAGAATATATTATGATATTCGGCTTGACAAACCGTGTTCAGACCATCTAACTCATTATATATACATTGCGTTAATTTGAATTCTAAACCGATAGAAATCTAGTCAACCAGCAAAATAATGCGTGCCTAAAATTTGATTAACGTAGCTTCAGAATCCAAGTAGTAGTAGCAACTCTACGAAACCACACTATGGTACAACTTTTTGTGTATATTTTAAGACGTGAAATATCGCAATAATAAATTGTTTCAATTTTCCTGGTAGTGCTAACGGGGATTAATTCGCTCCAGGCCAAGTAGGTATCGATTCAATACAAATTTCAAATGAGAGGGTCTTATAAATTCTCCTTTTTGTATAAGGTATTGCATTTTCGGAAAGGATAACAGGTCAAAAGTATAGCTGAAAGCGGAGGCTTAAATGGAATCATACGTTAAGCTGGATGAGTTTTACGTCTCACACATACACTATTCCGAATATGTACGTTGCAGTGAGCTTTAACAAACAGTACACATGCGCATTGAAAAGATAATATACGTTAGATCTCAAACTGTACAAAAGCGATCCCCCGGTCTCCAGCTACTGGGCCCGCGACCCGAGTCATTGCTCTTCTCCGGCTACTGGGCCTCTTCAACGGTAGCCAAATTGTAGAAGTGAGTACCATTTCGAATCGGTCGATATGGGCACTATATCCACATGAGTACATGGATAGATGAGTTGATACCAGATCCGTTGCTACCGCAGTACCTGACTCACAGCCTTAGCAGCTTAGTGTAGGGCACGCAGAGTCGGATGACTAGCAATGCGGCAAAGTTCACATAAATGATGCCCGTGGGTGTAGATGGGAAATGATAAACGTGATGAGTATACGTTGCATATTGGCTCGCTCGGCGCCGTGGCAGCTCAGTATAGGACCCCGCAGGGTCGGGTGGCTGTCACGACGGTCGAGTCCGCATATTGTATGAGCGTGGCACGATATGAGTAGATACGTTGCTAGATCGAGGGAGTGGGGTTTGCTGTTTGCCTTCAGTTTTTGGGTGTGTTTGTGATTAAACACGAGTCGATTGATAGCTAACGACTGCGAAGAACAAGTCTGTTTCTATCACACCCAAGATTTACCGCAATCGTACCTATAAACAAACAGCACTACCAGCCCAATCCTCTAGTTACGTATCTACATTTTTAGCTTCTACGGTGAGCTAAAAATATGTGTCGAAATAGGTTTTGAGCCACTCAACCGGATCGGTGACGATGGCACTTCGCATTTTGCTGAATGCCGCGTCTTAACCCCCCGACAGCGCCACGCTCGAAGCTTCCAACGCCGCTTAGATGGCTCCTTTTGGCGTATATATTATCAATATCAGTGAAAGACAGTGCATTAATCGTCACGAAAACAAAGTCGTGCTGCGCCGGAAGAAGATCTGAAATTTCGAGTATGGTGTGTGGCGGTTGGAAAAGCCAAACTTGTTATAACGCTAGTCGAATTCTAGCGGTAGGCTGCAAGCTTATTAAAACATGTACCAACGCTCTTCTGCTTTTTGTTTTGATAATGCATCCCTTTCACCGAAGTATTATGTTTGTATTGCCGCCGCTGGCACCGTAGCCCCCTCCTCCTCCGCCAATTTGACTGCATTCGTAGCCGCGCGAGTCACCGTCACCGTAGCTCCCTCCTCCTCCTCCGCCACTCCGACTGTAATCGCCATAACTCGAGGAGCTGTAGTGTCGTGTAGGAACACGATGAAAATCTCACTACCGTGCGGTATGAGTCCCACCAACAACACACGTCTTCGCGCAAGGGTCAACGATAGTTGGATCAAAACCTGAAGCCCAGGAACGATCCCTTACACCGGGTTGGTTGCGAGCCTCTGTGTACCGAGGTTGTCTTCGGTCAACCCAAAACCTGCACTACCTAGCCACGAGCGAAGGCTAGGATGCAATATAGCGCTTTCGCGCAACCCCTTTGCAGTCCCTCAGATATAAGGGTACCGGCGGATTAGGCCTTATACAAGGGGGACCGAGGTAAGCCTCGGTCGGTAGTAGAATATACTTTAGGGGAGTTACCCCCCCCCCCCACACACACACAGAA
>JAIKVD010000002.1:0-30680 GCA_024679075.1 Phytophthora uliginosa | reverse complement strand
CGACTTGGGGGGAAGACTGCTGTTTTATTACTGAGTATTCAGAGGCTCGGAGAGCCTCTGCAGATCATCCTATAGCTAACCCTAATCCTACATACAAATAACTAGTATAAACGAATCTCGACGTGGCGACCCTCGTACACTCATCAATGATGACCGAGATACCGAGATTACGCCACTGCATCTTAAGTGCGACCGAGGCTTCCACTTAAGTACGACCGAGGCTTCGGTCGCACCCATCACTGAGTCAGGCCTATTTAGCCTCGGTCGGGTGTTTATTATGGATCCGCCAATCAGGGCCCAGAACAGCCTTTCACTGAAAGATTTGGCGGTGGCGGTATGGGCAACAGAGCTGCCGCGCCGCGGCCAAAACTCCACGCCACAACTGCCCCCGGCGCGATGCGAACCTGCCCCGATGGAGAGCGCCGTGACGCCTCTCGAATGCGCCGCCATGGTACGCGGGGCGTGCTCTGTAGACTTTGCACCAGCCTCTGCCCTTCGGTCGGTTCTTGGCATCTTGAGGGTCGGTACCTTGTCCTCGTGAACGCTTGTCGCGATGTCTACGCCGCACGAATCCTCAGTGCGTGCTCGTGTTCCTTGTACATAACCACAGAAAGCTGCTGACATGCCCACCGAGCCTTCAAACCCATCCAGGCCGTCCGTGGCGGTCTCTCGGGCAGCAATCTCTGTTTCTTCAAAATTCAGCGGATCACTTCAGAGCTGCTCCATCAATCTCTGTTTCTTCAACATTCAGCGGATCACTTCAGAGCTGCCCCTTGCTTCAGCCTCTGTGTCCGCCTCTGACGTATCGGCGACCTTGGACTCAAGCGCCTGCGCGTCACAGGTGAATTCGCCCGGGCCCGTCGGCACGTGATGACGCTTCGTCTGATTCGGAATGATGAGCAGAATGTCTTGGTCCATTATGTAGCAGCAACAGAAGTCTAGACCTCGGCCTGTCACCCCGCATCTTCCTCATCACCCGGTCTAGCTGTCACAGAGTCGTCCGAGATTTGTATCGGTAGTAGCTTGTTCGTAATTCCTTTCATGTAGTTCCACCGAACCTTCGGCTGCCCCTGCGTGCCCAGGTTGCTTTCTCGACATCTGCCGCACTTCAAGTCACGGTCATGGCATCTTCGGTTTCGCAATCGTTCACACAAACTGTCGAAATACTGTCCGAGACTTGTCGTAAAACGCCGCAGCCAGAATCCAATCTCCATCCTCGTAGGTCTCCATCATGATCCGTCCACTTCACATACAATATGCACATATGCAAGTCCATTGCAGTATCCTTCTTCGTCTGTCACTGCGAGCTGAATGGCCCTCGCAGGCAGTTCAATCTTCGGTCGCAATCGCAGCAGGTCCTCATTCATGACTCGGACGTGCCACTGGCGACCCCTTCCCCGGTATCAATCTTCGTCTGCTACTACGAGCCGGATATCCCTCGTAGGCAGTTCAATCTTAGGTTGTGTCAGTCTCTAGTCTTCATCCGCGACTTGGACCATTTGCAGGCGTCGTTTGTGGCGTCTCCGGCGCCAGTAGTCGTAAAGTAAGCCTTCGCGCGACAGATTGAAGGCTGGCTCCCACGTAAGCTTCTCATAACCGACCCAGTTCACGTTGAATATAGATCGGAAGCATTCATGCCGTCGGCGAGCTAATTTCTCGGTCCCATCAGGTCTACCACGTTCCATATACGGCCACACGCGAATTCTAGGCTGAAGTAGGGGTCTCGGTCGCGCGTCTAGAGCATTGCAAGCTACCCTTCTCTCCGAGGAAGTCCCGATCGAGGTTTCGTTCACAATAGATCCCGGTGTCGGTGCCATTTTGCACGACTCACTAGCCTTGACTTCAAAATTTGAACGGTCCAGTTTGATGTCGCCCTGGGCCTCGGTCGGTACCTCATAAGAATCCTCTAGTCGAGTTGCATCTCCCTGACCCATGACCGACACTTCATCCGCAAATCTGACGAGTTTCTCCTTCGCTCTCGTTTGGCGCCTAGTCACCACTGTTACACAGTCAGAGTCGTCTCCGTCGTAGTCTGGTTCGGCTCTGCCGCGCACAAAGTCGAAAAAATCCTTGCCACCGGGGCTTGTGTAGGCTAAGGACACTCGAGCAACATTGACCGAGGATTCGCTCTCCGTCGTGTCGCCTGCGGGAGCCTCATAGTTGGCTTCACCGATTTGGTTCAATCCGCCTAATTCCGACAGTCTGATGTCGGATGATACCAGCATTGGCACCTTGTTCTTCACTGCTTCACTCGCCAGGGAGTCCGCTGCCGCATTGAAAGCTCTCTCCACGTGTAGATACGTCACCGACCGAAGTTTGGCAGTCAGTTCTTGGTGGCGGTTGAGTTGCATCATAAATGCCATCCAACGACATGTGATTGCCCCTAGGGATTGCTGGATTGCGAATTTCGAGTTCCCGACGATGGTTAAATCATCGGTCTTGGGTTCTAATGCAGCAGATGCGCCATTGCTCGTCCCTGCATACCCAACGAGGTTTATTGCTGTGTCCTCGAGATAAGCACTCGCAGCGATCACTACAGTACATACTAGTAATATCCACAAAATTCATGAACAGCTGCCATAGTCATCGTTTTTCTCAGCCGTCGCCGCCCCGTATAAAGACATTTCGAATCCTCGGTAGAGCCTCGGTAGGCGTGCGGAGGGCGTGAGAAGACGCATTCGAGCGCGAGGTGACCCTTTGGTAGTCACTTGTCCCATTTCGCGAGTATTACGCACTGGCGGTGTCGGAACATTCGTAATCAAGATCTCGCGCTGAATAGCATCCATGCCCTTGCTCTGAACAATCGGTTCAGAATGCGTCAGTATCGTCTCGGAAGAGTCCGGTATAAATATCGACTTGTCACCGTAGCCCGTTAGCTTGGTCTCGTTCTCCAGATTCTCCATGGGCTTGGTCTCGTTCGGTCGATGTTTGGACGTGTCGGTAGCGTCTACTTCATCACAAGTAGAATCTTCTGATGGCATCGCATCTACCACCGAGATATAACCAGCATCCAATAGGCGCTCTGCGCCTTCTGTCGCCCCGTCACCAGGATAATCGCTCGTGTCAGATCTGGTGGGCTCTGCCCCGTGGTCGTTCCAGCCCTCGGACGGTACATAATCTTCATCATCGTCCCGAGATCTGCCGACCACTACTGCCCCCGAGGTTTGAAGCCCCTGGGTTGTCTCGGAAGGCTTCGCCGAACCACCGATCGGGCTAATACCCTCATCACCGCCTCCTCCGGGGCCTGCAGTGGATCCATCGGCATTTGAATCCTCGGATGAGGTGGGTTCACCATCGTCATGACTCAAAGCATACTCCTGGGCTATCACCGAGGGTTTGTGTACTTTTGGTCCAGCGAAATCGTCGGTCACGGCGGGCGTTAGTCCAGCCTGCCCAACCGACGTTATCCGACACTCATCCGCTGATCTCGAGGCCTCGGTGGCTCTCGTGAGAATCTTGCGCGGAGTTGGGTAGTCTTGGCGGTCAACAGCCGGCGGTTGTTCTGCCAGCCAGCGTTCATAAAGCTGCTGCTCGCGTCCGAAGAGGGTCTCGTTGCGGCTATTAGCGTAGGCTAACACCTGCCAGTCTCGATACTTGCCAGAATCCAGTCTGGCGTACCCGGGCACATGGGGAAGCTCACCCTTGGGCACCCACAGCACGACAGGGTCATGCGTTGAGCACCGTGTTCCTTTTGGTGCCACGTTCGTCAGCCGCACCCACGTCGGTCGACCTCGTCGAAACTTCGCTATGGTCGGGACTAACCTCTCCGACCTCCGAATCCACACCACATGGGTGCTCAGAGGCGGTTGCCGACGTGGTAGTCGGAACTGTCGCCACTCTCGACCGGGGATATACAAATCCTCGGTCGGCCCACCAACGACTTGGGTACCGTGAGGTTCGTCGTCGCTGTTACCCTGATATTTCCACAGAGGCACCATGACCTCGTTGGGCAGCCTCGCCGTGCCGTGGAACAGGTCTAGGCTGACCCCGGCTGGGATCATAAAATCCATGCCGCTGATGAAGTCCAAGGTTCCTTTCGTTGTGGCTCGAAGCTCGCTCTCGGTGGTGACCTCAATATACCCGTGAGTTGGATCCGACCCATAACCGTCGTCCGACTCCTCGTCCGAGCACTCGAACGTGCGCTCTACGTTGCCGCAACCATCGGTAGTGTCGTATCCATGTCTGCGCACGTCTAGGGAGTCTGTCCGTGACCCGTCCGAGCCTTTTGCGTTCAGCGCCGCGACTACAACTTTCAATGCCTCGACGAGGGGAGTAATCCTCGGTCGGTAAGGTGACTCGGCGAGTCGCTCACGACAACGGTCACTGCCGAGTGTTCGGGGTGGTGAACGAGGCCTCGGTCGCCTTCGCTAAACGTCAACTACGGTCAGCCGACCGAGGGGTCACCATGTGTGAGTCTTGCATGTACGGAGAAATCTCGCCCTTGGTCGCAAATACTCCGCCCTTGGAGTCCTCAGCGTCCTCCGGAGGCGTCGGTGGCAAGGGAGCCCACGGAGGATCCGTCTCGGTCGCAACGGGAAGTCTCGGTAGACGTCCAACACTGATGTCGGACATCCCAAAGGCTGATCGCAGCTTCTTCTTCCAATTCAAGAGTGCGATAGCGGCCTCTGCCGGGGTCCAGTCGGCAAGAGCCATGTCCGACGGGTACATCTGAGGTTCGCACCCATCGCCCGTATGAGTAGCTCCGTCTCACGAGCCACCTGCCGAGTACTCGTTGAGTCGATGGGCATGGCGAGGACTCCTCCGAGGTCCATCCATACAGTCTGGCGAACGATCATCGGAGAGAACTGCCGCATCCAATTGCTCTTCATCTTCATCAGCTCGAGGCATCGGCCCAGTGCGTTGATGGCAGCGGGTGTATCGCCGTGAAGCGGCAGGCGATTCCCTGTCGGTGCAGCCTCCTTCATCATCGCTGGAACCTTCGATTCGCCTTCGTCGTCGTCGTCTTCACCGAAGGCAGGTTCGGGTTTGGTCCCATCGTCCAGCTCCTCAACGTGGTTTCGGGCGAGCGGTCGCACCCCGCTGCTGCGTCCTGCCGACACAACCGCAACTTCGGAAGTCTCGGTCATTACACCACTAGCCTTCCCATCATAATCTTCTTCATCATCCTTGGCGTCCGAGGATTCAGCCACCGAATTGTAGCTTACAGAACACTCGTCTATAGGCTCCATCCCGACCATCGGTGTAGACACAAACGAGATCCAAGAGTGCACCGAAGCCTCGGTGAGCGTCCCAATTGACTTCACTGGCGTAGCTGGTACCATTGACTTGACTCCTCTCGCTGTCTTTTCTTTTCTTTTTCTTTTTTTCTTCTTCTTCGTCTTCTTCTTTTTCTTTTTCTTGTTGGGGTTGATACCGCTCACAACCACGACACAAAAGGTCACACCAATCCCGGGTCGCGGCACCAGTTGTCGTGTAGGAAAACGATGAAAATATCACTACCGTACGGTGTGAGTCCCACCAACAATACACGTCTTCCCGCAAGGGTCAACGATAGTTGGATCAAAACCTGAAGCCCAGGAACGATCCTCGTACACTCATCAATGATGACCGAGATTACGCCACTGCATCTTAAGTACGACCGAGGCTTCCACTTAAGTACGACCGAGGTCTCGGTCGCACCCATCACTGAGTCAGGCCTATTTAGCCTCGGTCGGGTGTTTATTATGGCCCACCGAGGCTTGTGTCACTACCGAGTTCCATGTCACTCTATCGCGGGAAATGTAATCCGCCAATCAGGGTCCAGAACAGCCTTTCACTGAAAGGTTTGGCGGTGGCGGTATGGGCAACAGAGCTGCCGCGCCGCGGCCAAAACTCCACGCCACATGACAGCATCTCTAAGTAATGCGTTATCGAAGTTACCCTCGTCAATCAAATCGGGTAATTCTTTCACTACGGGAATCCACGCATTGGGGTTATCATCTTCCGAATCGCCAATTTTTTGGACATACAGCAGTAGACCGTGGAGTACTACACACGCACGAATCCAAGCTACTATTCTTTCCCCGTCGCGCTGGTTTCGCAGGCGAAGTCGCAACCCTTTTAAGCTGAAAGATCGACCCATCAAAACCCCAATACAGTGTTCGTTCCATACCCGAATTTTACTGAGCTCCTTGTTGAAACATCCCTATGCATCCGTTAAGTGAGCATTTCGAGGCTTCTTGAAAACAGGGACGATGGCTGTATCTGGAGCAAATCCAGCGTCCGCCAAAAGGTACTGGTCACCTTCAAACATCTCTTGCTTACAAAGCTGGAGCGTACAGTTCGCCATTAGTCTAGCATCATGGTCACATCCCGCCCATCCTGTGTAGAGGTACCTAATCCGCTTATGATCCTCACAAACGACAATTCCAGCCATTCCATAGCACCGCTTGCGACTATAGTAGTCAGCACCATCGAGTTCCGGTTTTGTTGCGAAAGGGAACAAAGTTCCGTCGACGAAGCCGATACACTGCCGAAATCCTGACACCTCCTCGATCCGAAAGCTTATTTCCTCACGTTCATCAACATCGGGCCATGTAGTAGTACGTGCTTGTAGCGCCACCAGCGCAGCTATGCAGCGATCAGTGAAAAGTTCAACGGTCCCTTCAGAGCATCGAAAATGGGGCGCTAACTTTCCAATTGACGCAACGTTGCTATCACATCCGAATCGGTATCGAATCGGTATAGCGCAACCATGAGCTGACACCATGCCGGTGTCTGGGGAACATTTGAGTTGTTGCAAAATAACGCATGATCTTGAATCAAGTCCACAATCTGTAAATTTAAATCTCGTAACGCGAACATCTTGCGTAACCGTCGCTCATCAAGTTGGCTGAGCCAAAAGTCCATCGAGTCGGGGGCACGAGGCACAGGGTTGCGCTTGCTCAAGTCCCGAGATCTGCTTATGAACCAGTAGGCTTCTATGTAATCCACCAGTGTGTCGTTATCAGCATCTGGGACTTCTGGTAACGACGTATCATCATCGTCGTCAAAGAGATCAAAGAAGAATGCGATACTTTCACTGAATGCTGCAGCTTGAATCTCACGCCTCGAAGCTACGCAACGCGCGCTGTCTTCGCGAAACTTGGAGCATTTTTGCAACCCGATACTGCTGCTTCTCTTAGTCTTGCTCTTAGTGGATGCCTTGGCTCCAGCCCTGCAGCTAGACGAGTTGGATTCGGCACTGCTGATGAACAACGTTGTCCCGGTGCTGCCACTGGACAACTTGGGCTCGGCGCTGGTGCTAGTGCTGGTGCTGTCGCTGGACCTGGCCTTCGCATGGGCGCTGTCGCTGCTGCACGACTTGGCATTGGCCTCGGCGCGGTGCCGGTGCTGGTGCTGGTGCTGCACGACTTGGCCTTACCGCTGGTGCTTCTGCTGCACGATTTGGCCTCGGCGCTGGTTGCTGTCGCTGGACGTGGCCTTGGCGCTGGTGTTACCGACTTCGATCCGATTCTGGCGGTCCTGCTGCCTTAGGAGGCGTCACCCACGCTCGTCTCCAGGCTTATTTTTTCTTGCGGTCTCGTCCAATATGGGGTTCAAAGTAATGCGAAAAACATCCAATCAAAAATGAAGGTAATTTTTCCATGGGTTGAACCCCCCTATTGCGTGGGTTGGAAATCCCCTTTTGTATAGCGAAGTCCACCACGTCTTCGGCAATAAGCTTAGCGACGCTAAGTCTGCTAGGCAAGGCTCCACGCTTCTTTTTGTTTTGCGTTGTCCACTCACTGACCGGCTGAAATAGATGCCGGCCGGGATCAGCGTTCCAATACATTTGGTACATATCCTTCCAGTCTTTCGCGGATGGAAGAATCGATACCTGCTCCACGTGGACTCCATTTCCGCCCTTGCGGGATGGTACTGGCTGTTGTGACGGTTGCAACACAGTCACATGGAGATCGATCTTGTCTTGAAGAGCTTTGACAGAACTCTCAATAGTCTTCAGCCGCTTTTCGAGAGAAAGAGTTGATGATGCTTGTCTACTAGGCACGCAGCCATTGCGGTTTCGTCCACTGTATGTGGTAGGACAACCCTGATGGGATTTACGATATGGAGCTAAGCAGTACGCTAGCTGCTTGTCTTCATCGCTAGCCGTTTGGTCTAGAAGGTAGCGCACAAGTGTCTCGGCCGACTCGTTCTGTGTCCATCCAGCCCATTCGCAGCGACCACCGCCGTTCAGGGACAGCAAACATGAATCTATACTGGGCACAAGCTCGTCAAAACGTGTGAAACGTAAACCAAATATCGCGCCACTCGTGCCGGACGTACCCACGTGTTGATCACCGATTTCGATTGAGGTCTCACACGACGCAGTTGAGAAGGGTAATAAATGCTTGCTCTGACATCCTTTTACCCCAATCTACACGCGCATTCTCACATCCTGTGGAAGCCCAATCTGTCTTGAGAACACTTTTCGATACTTTTGACAGCGCCGGAAACACGTATCACTATCATTCCAGTTGTGATCGGTCATCGTTTGCACGAAAGTAAGCCATGTTGTCAGGTGTGTAAATGCGACCATAGGACTTTCGCTATCGTCCAAGCGGTGCAGGTTGTAGCAGCGACATTCGGCAACCTCTGTCTTCCTTCCTTCAAGCTTGTAAAATTCCAAACGTGATGGATACACTCGGATCAGATGTACTAGGTCGCGTCATTCCTAACGTGAGATTCTTCCATTGAAGGCTGGGCACCTCGTTGATTCGACACATACCATAGAACACAAATGCAGATACGACGATAAACCCAGACGACTTGTTTCCGTGAATCCTTTCGCATTTGCCAAGTGGCAATGGAGGACTCGCAACATACTGAGGGAAATGTGAGTAGCTTGATGCTGCGAAAATTCCGTGCTCTTTCGCTTCTTCAACCCTCGCAAGAACTGTCGAACAAACGCATCTTTTGCAGGGTTGCCCAATCCGTGCATATTTCCATTTTCATCCGTAATTCTTATCAGGTCCAGCTGCGTCTCGGCGCTCTTAACTTCCATAGTAATTTGCGATAGCGGCCCGAATCTTCTCAGCAGTTTGGTTCGACACAGAGGCTGATGCTGACACGCTCTCCATGAACGCGAGCAGACGTGATGGGGGCTCATGGTGGCGCACAGTCGCTGGATCGGGATACTCATTTGCGAAACAGAACTCACAGAATTTCTTGAAGTACGACGCATAGACATTCCTTGTCTCCTCCTAATTATGTGCGTGGCTGTAGCGATCCCGCCTTGCAACAGCTCTTGAAAAGATGGCGGATGGGAAGCCATAATGGAGAAAACAGAGTGCGTCTTCTCCAGCCAAATTGATTGTGAGAAGCAGAATAGTCGTTTTATGGCGAATACGTCAAGTCTTGTTGTAGTACTTTTGGTCTTGTCCTCGTATGTCCTAGTACTTTTGGTCTTGTCGAGTACGTTACGTCTTGCTATAAGATGTATCGTATATTCAAATATACGTATGTAACCTTGTCCTGTCTTTACTCGTCTTCACTATCCGAATCGGGGCCAAACGTCGCCCTAACGCGTCGCTCACCTGCCAATTGTTCTTCCGTCTCCTTCATCTTGGTCTCGTACGCGTTATCCTTTTCGATGAATCCGGCCTTGTAGATCGATTCAAACTCAGCGAAACTCACGCAAGATTTACCTTCTCCAAAACTGTCGATCTGCTCTTGAATCAGTGCCTTGAGCGCAATATTTTTGTTGCGTACCTTCTCGTGCTGCTTCAACCACCTTGCGACTTTCTCCAGGTACGTCGTCTGCAAGTAGGCCCGGTACTTTGAGGATGAACCCATTCGCGGAAATTTGTGCTAGCGCTTGCCTCGAGCATTTGCGTCTTGTACTCATGAAAACTTTGCATGTTCCTTGAAGCGCACTTAGTCCGGGCTCTGCCTAAAACTCAGGAGGCATTCTATGGACTTGTCAGGGTGTAGTAGTAGATAGGTCGTTTTGAACCACACCTGTGACAGCAAGTCTACACCCTCCATCTTACAGTACACACGTCAGTAGATCAACGACGCTATAAACTACGCATGTTGAGTACCTGAGAAAAGCCAAACTCGAATAAATCCGCATTCTTCAAGGGGGTGCTCCATTAACCCACGGGATCAGGCTTGGGGAGAAGAGGCACTCTCTCCAGTTCACGAAGCTGCTGTCTGAGCGCTACTAAACAATTATAAGAGGGCGACCCATATAAAATTTAAGATACTCAGTGTACCTTCAAGTTCCTGGAATGAATCAGCAGCGCGCCGAGTGCGCTGATCTCCATCCAACGCCCTTGGCGCGATGCTTCACCCACAAGGGCTTGCGAATCTTACTCCGGATGTCGCGCACTTTAATCCCCTTGCACTTGTTAGCGTGCTTGGAGAAGTTCGTGCGCGATATCCCCTTACAGTACTTCTCGCATGTCTTCTTCGCCGCGCTACCGAACGGAGCCCTGGTCATTTTGGGTTTGTAATGTCAGACGACCAATCGTCGTACGCTTACTGGCTAATATGGATTTTTTTCTAGATGTAGCCCTGATTGGCTAAAAATAATGTTGCATGGGATTGTTTTGGGTTTGCGCTGGTGAAAGAAGTGAGCTAACTCTACTCCAATCAACACCTCAATAGTAGCCTCCCCAGGGCATTATCAATAGGTTTGGATCGCCTAAGGCCCTGGTTTCTCCATCGGTGTTTGGGTCTGGGGATAGTCGATCTCGTAATTACCCGTCGCTGTCCCCAGATTGCTGGTGCAGGGAGCTGTTCCGCTGGTCTTTATACACTTTCAAACTCGTTCTGGGTTTGAATCTCTCTCGGCCATTGAAATCTCTCTCCGCCATTCAATTTAAACTTGCCTCGTACCGTCAGCATGCAAGCGAGCTTCATGGAGATGCTCCTGTCGCCCACACCAGACGCCCCCCCCAACAGGCCTAACCAGCGCCGACGGCAGCCACTGTCAGAGACGCTGGCGAAGGTAGTGAACCAGCTGGCCTTGCCCATGATAAGCGCAGCGACAGCTGCCACGGAGCTCCAGGCGCTACGGGGGGATATTCCGGCGCAGCCGGCCAAGAAGCAGGCGAAGCGCGGGCGCTCGTCAAAAAGCGACCCAGAGGTGTGGAGAAGGAGGCGACGGAGACATTGTTCACTGTGCGGTCAGAACGTTTGTACTGTGGTGCGACTATAAGCTGGTAACCGCTAAGCATGAGATGCGCGTGTGCAATACTTTCAGATACGTGACTGCGAAGGAGGAGTTCAAGCGCGCGCGCAACCACAATGAGGTTGGTGCAGCCTAGGTATTGGTGGCTACGTTGGTGAACAAAGCTGAAGAGAGAGCGTACACCGTAAACCAGTGCAAGGATATGGTAAACTAAATTAAGAAATTATTTCATTTTTTCAATAGGTGAAATGACTTAAGAAAAAAGGGTTGCTGTATCGTGTGGATCGAAGTGCTACTGGCAACGTGCCAAAGACGGCTCCTCCTCCTTGTCTCGCACTGGGCTCCGAATCCAGGCATGCAGAACACGTTGCTTTGTAATGCCTTGATCGATCATGATGCCGACGCTGATACTGACGGCATGATGTCGCACGAGGATGAAGCAATTGCGGCGACGCGCAACAAGCACAAGAAAACAAACGGAGAATGCGTTGAAGAAGGTATTTGTTGTAACCATGCTACTGGTCCTATTCCTAATGATTAACTAAGTTGAGTAATAGGGCTGCGTGCACTTGCCGATGGAGTGAAGCTTGTAGGCGAAGTCAAGGAAGGAAAAGGCTTCTGCGTCAGCCGAGCCGTCAATCTCCCGTGAAGTGATTGCATCGCTAGTGCACCAAGAAGACGCATTGCAGCAACAAACCGCTGCCATCATGGAGCTCATTCGCGCGCTGCGATATGAAAACTAACGTCTATTCCGGGGGTAAAGTAGACTAGCTAAGTCGTTATGTGTTGTCTTACAAATATCACATCGGTCGGTACTCGGCTCCATTTCTAGCACGCTATCACCGGGATCATCACGTTCGTTGCGGCTAATAGAGCCGTCTTCAAGGTCAATTAGAATGTTGTGCAAAATCATTGTCGCCAAAATGCACCTGGTGCAGGTGGTGCTTGACATCTGCTCGAGCTGATGTCTAATTAAACGGAATCGCTGCTTCAACATCCCGAAAGTGCACTCGATCGCCATTCGAGTGGCACTGTGCACGTAGTTGTAATACTCTTGCTGGCGAGAGAGATCTCCACCTTCTTCACGTGGAATGTAAGACGTGAGCAGCTCACAGCTAAGAGTGTACCCAGCATCAGCAAGAAAATGACAGCCAGGAGGAGGCACATTTTGCACCAATCGTCCAATCTGAACATTTTCCAAGTCTTCTTATCGCTGTAAGACCCTGGTCGAATGTCGTAGTCCATGAAGCGACGGCGAGATTCACAAATAGCTTGCATGTTTATCGCTGGATAGAAGTCCTTGCAATACAGTCTTCGTTTTCAGCAGGCCTTGCTATCTCGAAAAGAAAACCATCTACGGCTCCACACACGTACGGAAATCTACGGATCGCAGCAAAACCATCCATCACATTTCTCCACTCAGCATCACCTGATGGCATCATGATGCAGACGTTAGATTGCCCCCAAATAAGCCTCAGTAACTCGTTAATGATACCAACCGCGTGAGGCTTCGAGATATCTAGCGCCAGCCCAGCATCTTTCATGCTTCCAGACGATGCTAGATACAACATCAGTAAGCCCATCTTCTTCTCGAAATAATGATCATGCCCGTGAAGCTATATGACCCATGGGGGCGAAATATCTTGCAAATGCGCACAAAATTCCTCTGGGAGCAGCGCAGGTAATCACGAAACCATTCGTTAAGAGAAGAGATGCTAATAGTGAGTCGAAGTTCAAGTGGGTAACGGTCAGTTGATTTTCATTGTCGGCTCTTAAGCGCGCGGTGCTGGCTGCTATCGCAGCCGCACAAACGCAGAACGAGTGTTGTAGCGTCTTCACCCTTGTCCTCCATGACAACCACGCGGTTGACTGTCTCTCCGAGTTGATGGCTATCTCAGAGAATAATCCTCAATTTATTCCCACCATCGGAAATGGCTCGTCGGGAGATAAACCACCAGCCAATCCAAATCGCTCCAGTTATCCCCGGACCCAAACACCGATGGAGAAACCAGGGCCTAACCCTACAAACTAATTTTCGTCATACGAGGAAGCAAAATCTCTATATTGGGACTTTGTATGGTCTGTCATCCTAAGCAACTTCTTCGTAGCGAACACCACTAAATAACTATTGACCGTTATTCGGTGTTATTCGACCAATTAATTAAAAAAATTCTTCAAAATTGGTTTCATATTTTCTTAAGGATTTTTTGGTCTGAAAATATGTTAGTACGTTGTGCAGCGGACGTAAGACTCTCGGTTGATCATTTTGCGTGTCTTCGCAGGATTTTCTTGTCGCACAGCTTGCGGTGCTTCGCCATGTTCGACTTCGAAATCACCTTAGATCACTTAGCGCACTCCGCCTGGGGAGAGGGGTCAACTTTCTCCATTTCCAACCGTTTTCTACGTCTCAAAAAACCCGGAGGTCATCTACCCAGATCTCATTTTGATTGGTTCAAAACATTTTTATAAAATACCTTTTTTCACTGGTGCGAAACTCGAAACTTTCATATTGCATATTGAGGCCTCATAGCTTCGCTCTGGTTACAAGCGGTTTCGGAGATCTGTGTGGGTCGGAGTAGGTGGCCGAACTAGGAGTTTATATCTTTTTCTGGGATAGCAGTAACCCACATTAATTAGGCGGCATCCCGGTAACTGGCTCCGATAAAACTGAAGCTGGTAAACTGGCTCCGGTAACCGGTATTGAAGCTTTTGATAGACGACTCATCCTCTCCAGTGAACTGGGCGTTATCTAAACTGCGCCAGCCAAGGCAAATTGAAGCTAAACAATTTGCTTTTGCTGGCGCGGTTTAGACAACGGCTTATGAGCAGCCTCTTTGATGCAACGCATAAAAAAGGATGGAAATATCAATCTGGCAATTGCCATAGTTTCGCATACGTCGCTTAGTCGTGCACAAAATAACTTTTCTACCAATTGGTTCGTCCGTTTCCGCGAGTGACATACACTTTGCTGTATTCACCATCAACTTAAATCGCTACATCGAATTATATCGCTCGCTTCAATATGAGACAATGAAGATAGATTCTATCCCTTTGACCATCCATATCGACCCTACCCAATATCCTGAAGTCTCAATGGGTTACCCAGGTATTCCAATACATGATTTCATTTCCATCGTGCTTGTCGTTCCGCGCATTTGCTTTCCGTTTGATAGTCGGCATCGATCCTACTTCTCTGGCCCACTTAAGAAACAACACCCCAGTTTTCTTGCCATTACTTTCTTTTAAAAAATGCTTGGAGGCGCGCAATACCTTAAAAGAAAGCTGAAGTGTTGCTTCATCTTATGCTGGTCTTTGAAAAACATCTAACAGCAGAGGCAAAAGAGAAAGGTTTTTAGTTTGAATTCAATTTTTGATGTCATTAATTTTGTTTCGGAGTGGCGTCCATAATTAGCGATAAATTAAGTTTTAAAATATCATCATAATCGGTAGATAATTCTCTACACGTATGTTTACCCCTCGATGGTCTGAATCCTCTTGGGGATGAGTTACAAGGCAGACCGTTTTGAGGTTTTATTAAGTGATTTTCTTGGCCATTTTGTTTTCTCCCATCACAAGATGCTATACATGATTATACTCAATCGTATGTGCGGAGTGGACCACACGAAATTGAGGTTTAATACCGAGTGTTGTTTCTTAATTGGACCAGAGAAGTACCTGATAGGTTTCACTAGCGATGATTTGGTTTCGCCCAGATATTCACATCAGTTCGTTTCCATCGTGATGGCTGATTGCATCAGCCCACCAAAGTTCTCGAAGGGCCCTCACGAACGGTCTATTCCGCGAGACCGTTCACATTTGTTTTGTCCTCGTGCCATCATGGACACCCCCCGCGCAAGTAACCAGACTCCGACCTCGACCGACCTCACCATCGTGTCTTCGAACGCTGCCACCTCTCCCCAGAACGACGAGAGCAATGACAACAAGGGCAGCAAGGATATCTAATGTCCTTTTGTATGCGAGGGTGGTAACAACGGAGCGATTGTTTGTTGATGCCTCGGTCAGTGACGGCGAGCCCCCAATGATGATGTTGCAGCAGGCACGATGGCTGCAAAAAGCTCCCGCAAAACTAAAGACATCGATCGTGACCAGAACAAAGAGGCGAAAGCCGAAGACCCCGAGGGCAGTACTTCTACCGTTGGGAATGCGATCCCGGCACGATGCCTGGTCGCGAGGAAAACGCTGTTGAGTGTGTTTTCAAGCTCATAGAACCGAAGCCGAAGATGCCATCTCCTTGGGCTTTCATCGCTAGTGTTATTGCAAAGAACCCGATCCGTGAATGGAAAACCTGGCAAGACGCTGACACGCTGCTCGCAGTTTTCATTGCGGACACCCTTCATGGCTGTACCCGCGTAACCATTTCAACGAGTCTGTCGACTGTTACCAGCAAGGGATAAACAAAATATGCGGATGTGGCGTTTTTAATTACTGGTGACGGTTTCACTTTTTTTTAAAGCTATGGGTATGCGTGATTGGCCGCCGAACGGTCGTCTCTCCCGGTTGTCGTGGCCCCTGGTACAACCTACCGCTTCTCTGGTGGTCGCGTGCATGCGTTGGGTGGGCTAAAGCAACTTCTTACCAAAAGGGAAAACAAGCGGAGAAACGTGAGCTCCTTCTAGTTGACAATCCCGGGTACAGTACGTGGAACCAACTCGCTCGTGGCTGCGAGGACGTAACCGAGGGTACTATTCTTGTCGTCAAAGCTGGTATACTCTCGACCTACAACAAAATGGGCTCTGCATCGATTGCCCCCGGCTCCGAAATCCTCCACGAACCTGCCCTCACCCGTGCGGATCAACTGCGCGAGTGATACAGCGCCTTGTTGCCGAAACACGCCTTCACACATGTCGACTTGCTTTAACTCGGATATATGGATGTCTATTAGGTACGACACGTCAACTACTTAATTTCTTTTTTCTTGAAATGCCCGCCGCTCTTTCAGTCATCAACAAATACATTACAAATGTACCGTACCAGAGCCCCGCGTTTCGCTTCAATCAAAGGTATTTAGCTATCCCAGCCTACGAAAAAGCTCTCGTTATAGCCCGCCGTGAGCGAAGCGAAATTGACGGTGAAAACGAAGAGTTCACCTTTTCAATTAAGTACGATTCACACCAATTTGCACGGTTTTAAAAGACGGTCGCACTAGAACAAAATATCGAAAATCTTTTACAAAAAAGATTCTTTTACAAAGCTGCCATCATGATTGGTTACAAGTATGTACTTTCCCATTTAAACCCATATACACAGATCCACCAATTAAAACCGATACCATTTGTAGAAATGAACAAAGCTGGGATGTTCTCACTGCTAGAACGGCTGGGAATTAGCCAATTCTGACCTCAAATTATAAATTTAAACGCAGGTTTGTAGTTGTTATAGGTTTTTGGATGTCTAGAACATAAAACCTGGCTACATTAAACTTTTAGTTGGGACTAGGGAAGGTTTCATCAATAAACCCTTCTGTCGTTATTCGATATGGATGCTTCACAATTCGAGATCGTAAAACAACCACGACTCCAAGGCAGCTGCACATGCAATCAATCTCCACTATTTCCCCGAAGAAGAAAAAGGTGCAGAAGCCCTCACGTACGTTCAACGATATATTCGATGAGAGGTAGTCAATTGTGCAGGAGAAATAGGAAGTGGTTATATCACCATTGATACTATAGGTCCATCTATACCATTGACCGAGTAAATTACCGCTCAAGAAAACGGCAAGAAAGTACATCGATCAAGTTCAACGATGCGCTAGGATACATCCGGAGCAAACTAGTGTTTAAATTACCGAATTGATTCGGCAGCTACCGCTGGCAGCCCTCAGCCTTTCATTTCAGAAAACGATCGTAGGGGCGCGGATGGCAGTTCGTACATTTCGAATGGGGATTTCCGTGGAACAGTGACTAACCATGAAATCCTATCTACAGGTGACTCAGACTACGAGCCAGGGAGCGACGGTGAGTCCGAGGATGATCACGTGAACAACTACGCCGACGAGTACGTGGAGGAAGCCGAGGGCGATTGTGCGGACGTGTCGAGGGCCGAACGCGCGCAGAAAGCAAAGGTCAGCAACGCGGAGGAAGGCCAGCATGTCGGCGCGGAGGAAGCAGAGGCTGATTGTGCGGAGATGACGATGAAATACGCCGCTGAGAATACTACGAAGGTTCCTGCGGACGAATATCCAAACGCGGAGCATGCTACTGACGGACTTGGGGACACGTACGATCCTGAAGGGACTGCGGACGAGTATACAGGCGCGGAGAAGTTTTCGAAATCGGCGGGAGGTGATCTCACAAAAATTACTGTGGACAATTGTCCTGGAAAACCGTTCAGCAGAAAGCGAAGGATTGTCGAATCAACGCTTGGCGGTACGGGTATACTTTTTGTTGGAGAGTGTGATATGAAATTACAATTATTTACAAATCCATTGCATTGCTGGAATGCTGTTAGAATCCGGGTGTGAGCTGGCAGCTCTTCCACTGCTTGAAAAGCGGTATCGTCCTTCTAAGTGGAGCAAGGAGCGTGAGATTATGGCGTTGTCTCACAAGGATATCTCCGTAACAACAAATTCATTTGTGTCGAGCCGTGTGTGGTCGGACTGGTCAAACTTCGAGCAGGACTTTAAAGAGTATCTCGAATCGAATTACTTGGTCTTCAGAAAGCGCAACCACTTTGCCGTTTTGAGAAATAACAGGGAGTACGTTTGTGATTAATAGTGCAGTCAGCGATCGATATAATGACATTCGTACTGATGCCTGCTCATTCCTTACAGCTTGGCCAGAGGCAAGAATGCGTATGTGAAGTTGGAGATACCGCCATGTCATATGAGCTTTAAACACGCTTACAGGCAGTATTACTGTACCCATGGATGCTTCGATGGGAGGAAGGGCAAGGTGTTCGAGTGCAGACCTCGTATCTCTTCACAGGGTTGCTTAGCCAAGATTACATGCATTGTTTCTTGAGCAGCAAACGGATCCCTTTTCATAAAAAAAATGAGGTGAGTTCAGCATTACTGGGTGGTGTTGGTACTGGTGTTGACACTGGTGCCGACACAGGTGGTGACAATGATGATGATAATGGTGTCATTGTTCTACAGATACGCAAGCACAACCACTACATCAACGAAGACATTTACCGTGGCCTTTGTCCTGGTGACGCTGTGGATGCAAAGCAACTCGGAGCTACGGTTGATATCATTCGTAGTGCGGAAGTGAATATGAGACGGGTGGGGTTCAAAACATTAAAACGAAATGAGGGAGCTGGAGATAGGGTCCATAGGACCCTGGTGCAAAGTGTCGTCGAAAGGTACACCCTAGTGCTGGCGCATTGGCGCTTATCATTAGTGACATGGAGCTGTCGTCTTCGGATGTGTTTCTTCAGAAGATCACCATGTTTGAAGTGTCGTGCAACAGCTTCATGAAGCTTTCAGCAGAATATCGGTAGCTGCTTCAAATCGTTTGCCTAGCGACGCGAATCAGCTGCGACAATAGTGATTCTATTGCAGAAACTGTAGTCGTGGTCGAGTACGATGAGTTGGTCGCCAATGAGGGCGTACAGCTTGACTCCGAAGCCGATGTTTTGGAACTGGAAAATGCAATTAGTGGACCTTACATGAACGCTGGTCGCGTGCATTATGAGAGCGTCCAACTCGCTAACGCTATCTCTGGAGCAGATGACAAGAATGCATCAGGCAAGAAAAACACTGCGGACCATAGCGTGTTCAAACCCCGACGCGGCAGAAATGGTGAAACTATGTGTTGCACAAATGGTGACATGATGGATATCAATGGCGATGACAATGGTGATGGTGATTTGTTCGATGTTCACGATCACCCACCATTAGAGGTACATAGTAAGACAACAAGACCCGATCGGACACCTGCAAATAAGAAGGCACTCAAAGGCACATAATATGCGGATATTATCCGCAACTTTTGCAGCTGACTCTTCCTTCCAGTATGTCGAGTAGCAAATCCAACTCAAGGAAACGCGGTAACATGAAGAGGCTGAAACATTCGAGGGTCGGTGACGAAGTCACAATTGAGTAATATGGCAACGGTGTTCCCATTACAGATGTGGTGGCATGCTGGAAAGGTCAATTGATCACGACAAAATCACGAAGGTCTTCAGCGTTTATCCCGTTGTTTGAAACAAATCATCGGACGCAATGTGTAAGGTAATTGTGGACCCAATGAAGGCCGAAGACAGTGTTGCATCAGTGGGTGTGGTTTTTGGGTTTGCAGCCTTGCCAAATGCTTTGACAGGCCTCAGATATATCTCAGTCTGTCCCAACTTGTGCTTCTTTGTCCAAGATATGCACTCCAGCAACTACCAGACCCAACACCGTACCACGAGTACGTTCTCCTATATGTTCGTACCCGAGGATGCTGAAATCGTAGTGCTTAGTGACTGTTTTGTGCTTTTGTGCTACTAGATCGGTTTCGTAGGCGATGCAGGACTTATACCGACTAAAATCCGGTTACAAGCTGCATGTGAAAGCAATGCAACGATTGGGTTGCAACTGGACTAGTGAAAAATTGACATCGACTGCTTTAGGGTCCCTGAAATACTAGAAAGCGAAATCGTCAGCTCCGTTAGAGCTCGACTTCTGCTCACTTCTCTATCCAGCTACGTTTCATTTGCGGCGACGACTGGCTTGCCAACCTCAGTGAGTATGACTTTGTGGTGTCCCCCTGTAAGATAATCTACATTGGACTGTGGTGATCATTGACGTCCGTGCAAGCAAAGCTCTTATTTACGACCCTATGGAAAACCAAAGTTGGGCTTGTAGCTTTCGAACCCGCGCGAGGTGTAATTATACCTGTCGTCAGCTCTGGGAGAGCACTAAAGTTCGGCAAGGAGGCAGAATTTCCTCGTTGGAAAACAGTTAAACTAGTTGGCCCTGTGCAACCCGACTATGTGAATTGTGGAGTATACATCGTGGCAATGGGCTGGGCATATTTAGCAAACGAACAAGGTGGCTAAATCAGCGCAGAGAAATACCAATGCACGCCGGGTCGACATTGAGGGTCGTTCTTAACCACGCCATGCCATGCCATGGCACAAAACGAAGACTTCTAATTGGTCTTCAATTTTTAGGGGTAGGGGTCAATTGCCATAGATGGCAAACCTTGGTGCCATCCAACGCGCTACTGCCACGCTGCTGAACTACACTATTCATCATCATTTTCTGCTAGTAGAAGATGGAATTTAGACTACCGGGTGTCATCTTTCTTCTTCTCCTGCTTGTGCTCGTTGTGGTGCTTCCCGTCGACGTGTGTCGGAGGTGTCTATGGCGCTCGCGGATCGACTGGGAGAGGCATGCACAACTCTTGGTAGATGAAGGTCAATTTCAGAGGTACTACAAGATGTCCTACGCGTCGTTTATGGCTCTTGCCAACAAGTTGGAGCCGTTCCTACCAGTCGACGAGAAGCAGTCACGCAACAGGACCGGGATCGAGCCCATTTCGCACATCAACAAGCTTCAGATGTGTTTGCGTTGGCTCAGCGGTGGCTCCTATCACGACGCTCGAACGAATAGTGGTGTGAGTGTTGGAGCCTTTTACGCTGCCATACATCAGGTGGTTGATGCGATCATTGCTCACCCTGATCTACAATTGCAATTTCCAGTTACTTTACCTGCACAACGTCAAGCAGCACATTCGTTCAAGAAACTCAGTAACTCGAGCGTGATGAAGGGTTGCGTCGGTGCTGTAGATGGGTGGCTTTGTCCCATTCGAGTCCCACGAAGGAAGGAAGTGGCGAGAGTTCGCTCGTTTTTTTCGGGACACTACCAACGCTACGCAGTCAATGTTCAGGCTTGCTGTGACCATCTCAGCCGATTTACTGCGGTAACATGTTCAGGTGCTGGAGGAACTGGAGACGCTGTAGCATTTCTGAAATGGAGACTATCAAGTGTGGTGAACAGCCTTCCCAATGGTCTATACGTCGTTGGTGATAACGCATACACTAACTCAAATCACCTGTTGACACCTTTTCCGAGACCCAGCATTTCGACGGCTGCGCATGATAGTTATAATTTTCATCTTAGCCAACTCCGTATTCGAATTGAGATGGCCTTTGGATTATTAGTTTGCAAGTGGCGTATTTTCAAGGCGCCACTCGAGATCAGCTTCAAACGAGTGCCTTCTACAATCTTAGCAGCGTGCATACTTCACAATTGGTGCATTAACCAGCGGCTCCGAGAGAATGGAATCTACCGTGTTGAAGAAGAAGAAGATTTAATTGAAGGAATCGAAGAGGTAACTATGGCACCAGAATCGCCGCAAGATTTGACGGTAGAACCTCAAGACACTTCACGCTATCGACAGTTGTACGAGTCGTCCGATTTGAGCGTCGACACTGACACTTACAACAGCTCCGAATGGGTCCGCAATGCGCTTGTGGGGCTAATTGAGGACAATATGATCATGCGGCCGACGCGTAACAGAGCTAGACGAGTGCGCGCAAAACGAACTGGCAAATTGGAGCTGGGACGTGAATCAATTTCAGGATGCGTCACGCCCATTGATATGCTCGATTGTGTCACTCCATAGCCTCCAATTGGTCTTCGTAGCGCTGCAAGCGCTGTTGGTACTTCGAGAGACTTGCGGACAATAATGGATCCGGAACACCAGCCAATTCAGCCTTGCGCTGTCTTTCCTTCACGTGGTCGATAAGCTGGTGAAGCTTGGCGATACGATCAAACAGGCGATCTTCGTCTTGGTTGCCACACTGCGCCGTGGTTGCGGCGGGGGGCATCGTGGTCGAGCTTCCAACAATGAAGTCAGCCATCCGATTAATTGTCTTGATATCTTGATCCTGCCACTTTGTTGCCTTGTTCCCTGGCGCAGCGTTTCCAGCCCTTGGCAGATTCATCGAGTCCATCTCGGCCTCTGGGTGCATTCCACCGTTGACGAAATCTGCTGGTTCTGGTTTGACACGCGTCCAAATTTTGAGATACAAAGCATCCAAATTGCCCTCACAAAAATTATAACACTCATCGGAATTCTGGCCGGACACAAAGAACCTTGCATTTGCCTTCACATACTTGTTGTTGCCTTTTTTCAACATGTCATAAAGTCTCGCGTCGTTGTGCTGCACAATTTTGGAAGGGTCAATGTGCACGAAATGCAGATTGTTGGCAGCCTCTTCGAATAGGCTGTTGTAAATCCGTCTTGTTCTCTCGATGCTCGATACCAACATCTTTCCAGAACACAGGTTTTGCGTTCACCTCACCTGCCTCAAGTTGTTCACGTGTTGCAGCGTCATCCGAATGAGCGAGACGTTCAGCGAAACGATCGGAGAAAAGAATATTTGAAAGCCGAATGAAGCAGTTTTTCGTCTTTCGCAACCCCGGATCCAGTAGATTATCCTCATCAACGGCTGATTGGACGGCTCGTTTAGTAGAGTCGTAAGCCCGCAGGTGCCGAATTTGCTCTTGCTTGCTTGTCGTTCGTGAAAGACGAAGTTTCCGTCTTTTCGGAGCTGCACAACTGTCCACGAGTCATAGTCGTTGTATGTCGGCGGCATCCGGGCCGCCAAAGACAAACGGCCCGAGCAGGGGATTACGCAAGGTACACACTCCACTCCGGACGAGACTTCTCGTCTGCCTGTTCTCCTCCCGGAGGTTATATTTTTGGAAAGGGAGCTTTTAAGAAGCCTCCAAACGCTGAACAGCAACCTGGTCATACTGTGATGTCGAGGTTTGACTCTTGACTGACCGCCCCGCCCGGAGGTCTAACAGCATTGAACATTGCGATGAAAGGTGACCGGGGCCTCTCGCATTAGCAAATAGCCAATAGAATATCGGAAAACATTTTTCAAACGAATCAAGCAGAGAGATTTACTTGTTCGGGTAAACTTACTGCTAACCACTTTCAATCTCGCCTGCGGGATTGAAGTAGGAGGTCAAAAATGCGTTGCTCTATCAAGTGTCCGAAGTCAAGCCAAAGCACTGGTATATGATTATGATTGTCGCCGTTCGAATATCAAGCGAATTGCCGACGACGTGCGAGCGACCAGGCAACCACACGAGCGCGTTGAAAAGAAGTTAAACCGTCAAGTGGAGCTTAAGCGTCGTGTTCATTGGGGTGGTAAAGGCCAATGCAGGATGGGTAAAACGTCAATGCGGAAGGCATGTCAATCGGAGCAAGGCTGATGTCACAGCCCCGGGCAAGGGGTGCTTGAAGTGTGGAGGCTACCATTGGGTGGTCTAGTACCCCGAGGCGAATGACGCTCAAACGAAGGATCTACATAGGCTGTTCCATAAAAACAGGGGCAAGTAAAGCGACATGAGTATAAAGTAACTACGCGAGGACAGCTGAAATAAGGCGGGCACTATTCTGCTGAATGGAGTCATCAGATAGCCGTACTGCGAAGACACCGGGTCTGACCGTGCCTTATCAGTACCAATACTTTGGGGGGAATCAGCGCGGCAACGGCAATTACATACCGGCAAGTAAACTGAGGGAACAAATTAAGGGCCGTGCAGTTAGGGGTTAGCCCAAAACCGATTGAGTTTCCCATCCACACCCGCGACCCCGCGTGGCACCTTGACCCCGCGTCGTCAAGTAGATTTGCTGCTCCCGGCAGATAGTGTACTGGCATACAAAACTGGTGTACGGCCTCGCTGAGACCAAGTGCTCGGATGAGTTCTGGGGCGCATTCGTTATCGCGGGAAAGCTTATCGACTCAGGAGACTGTGCTTGTGTTTTCGGACGACGCTTGCACATGTGTGATGCAAGTTGAATGGACCAACTGCCACGTGAATCCCCATAAGACATGTGCTAGCGCAACACAGAACAGTTCCCGGGCTTTGATGTCGAAGGCATCTGTGGCACTGGCGAACCCAAACGACGCCCGTTCTTCTTCGTCGAATTGTAGCTAGATGTAGCGGCAGTTTGTCGAATCCAACTCAACCAGGCCTTGGTCGCTTGAAACAATGCAGATGTGAATGTAGCCCGGAGGCGTGGTGGAGAACATCGACAGCGGCCGGCCAGACCACTGGCCATGGACCAGTTTCTCTCGAACCACCGGAAGTTTTACATTACTGAATCGATGAGGACGGTTTTCCCTCAGCGGGGTGTACGCTTTGCGTGAACTTACTGGGAGAATGACTTTGTTGAGCGCAAACAGTGCGAAGGCTACCGAGTATAATGTCGAGTTCAGTACGTGATGCTAATTTGGCCGCCTGCAGGCGTCATACATGAGCCCGCGCTATGTCAATTTTTCTGGTTGACCCGGTCCGTACTTCTGTCGCTCATGGCTCTGGGGTCCAGGACGGCTAACATCGCCTGCCAAAGTGCTTCCCTTGCATAAGCCAGACGAAGCGGTGCGGCGGGCTCAACGGGAATCTGGTCGTCTACCCATTCGCATGCGAAGAACGACTCCGTATCGGCGGAAAGATCGGGGACTGCTTTCCTGTGAAACCAACCACGAGATGGTCCCACCAAAGGTGCCGTAGTACGAACGGGATCCGCCCCAATCAAATGGGTCTGCCATATCCAGAAGAGTGCTCGAATCTGCCGGATGTGTGCTCCCATGAGGCGCACATGTGACCTGAGGTGTCCAAATGCCGTTTTAACCCTTTCACGAACCACTGGGCTAAATTATAGTAAGTTATTATTTATTAACCCTTTTGTGAGCCACTCGGTTAAACTATAGTATACAAATTCATATACATGTCTGGGAGTTTTATTTGCATTCTCGAGGCCGAACGGAATGCACTACATACAACTCCAGACACATAGCAAGAATATCAATACATTCATTCCTACACATCTTGAAATATCTACCATCATTCAACACATAATGCTCTCGACGCCCGCGTCAGACATGCCCACACGCCGTATTGCCTTGTTCTGTAGCCTCCGTCGCAGCTTCCCCTGTTGAGACGCTTGTTCTGTAAATTCCATCCATCCACGCAGACAGGTCGCCTTGTTCTGTAGCTCCCGTCGTAACCCCTGCAGTCTATCGACTTGCGCTGTATCTTCCGTCGCAGCTACTCCAGTCGTCCCGCCTTATGCTGTAGCATTGGGCTTAGCCACACACTTGGCCCACATTGTTCTGTAGCTTCAGTGGCATCTATCGTGACTGGGGTGCTAGTTGCGGTTGGAGCTGACGAAGTCGGTATCACAGGTGCGGGTGGCGTTCCTTCTCGCGGTAGCAGCTTGTCGGTCCGTCGGGCCTCCAGCGGATGGCCGTAGACAGAGTAGACTTGGTCCGGTCAAGTGCTAGATACACAAACGCCTTGAAGCCGCGCTTGCCTCTCATTCAGAACATTATTAGTCCAAATAATGGAGTATAAGCAAAACGTACTCATCTCCCAGCACGATCACCCCACTGTAGAGGTAGAGGCATCTCCGTAGCACTGGTCCTTGGTGCTCCTACGCGTTACGTTTCTCCTGATTGGGCTCACACCACCGCGGCTTGGTCGGTACGCTCTGGGGGTGTTCTTTGTGAAATGAAGGAAAGAGGGAGTGGCTGACCCGCGGCGTTTTGGGCTTCTACCTTGATTTTTAAACCTGTCGGGGGGTTATATCCGTCTTTCTATTGCCAGAGAAGAATCCCCGTCTATCTACCCATCGCCGATCCGACAGGAATATGTGTTAAATATCTACTATACAAAAACCTATATGCGAATTTTGAAGTAGAAGCCAACTTTGCTGGATATTAAATCCTGTGCACTACTTATTGTGTAGGATACAGAATACGGGGCTACAAGGGTTAAATGATGCAAAATGTCTCCTTTAAGCGCCTTCAAGCACAGAGACACGCTATTGTTTTCATGATCGTGACAGCAAAGTACAGAACCATGACTTTTCATATAAGTTACTACAAATCCCAAATGAGTCAACTAGCTTTCCAGCGATTCGGACATTCGTTATCGCTGGAAAGCTTGTTGACTAAGGAGACTGTGCTTGCGTTTTTGCGTTTTGATTTCATCACTGACTTAACCGGGGGATAAAGTGATTTGTTGGCTGGGTCGTAAAAGTTTGAAGGAGAACCGAGTAGGAGGTCAGCTATAGCTCGACTTGGCTACAGTCCAGCTACTCAGTACTTGAGATGAACGCATTTACGTCGAGGTTAGAGTTGCATTGCTTTCTCGAGACCGCTAGTAGTGTGGGGTCTAACCACGCTTTCATGGTGTCAAGGGTTGTAGCATCGCTAGAAAGACGATCTTCTGTGCCAACCATGCGCGTTAGGAGAGTCTTGGGGCCAAGCCGTGTCTCCATTCTGGTAATGTAGAGCATTAACATCACATCATCAACGTGAAGCTGTGTAGCCGACTCCGCTATGAAACAACAGGTCCTAGACTTGTCGTTAGTGTCCACGTTGCCACTTGAGGGAGTAAATTGGCTGTCAAACATGATTTGACACGTCAAGACTGTAGTTGAAGCGAGTAATGAAGCCTGTTGACGTACAAAAAAACACAGACGTCATACCGAGTAAACGTCTAAGAGCTCCATGAGCACGAATTTATGTGGTCAGTGTGATGTCGAGTTTTGACTCTGACGGACAGCCCTGCACTGAGGTCTAACGGCATCAAACCTCGAGGAGAAAGATGACCGAGGCCTCTGATTTGCTACACACACTTCCCGCGCTCCAGTGCCAGCGGGTCGATTAGTGACGGCGGGTTCTAATAATATTATAACCCCCGCTGAGGCCTCCCGGTTAGTCATATCAGTACTCCCTTTCTACCTCTCATTGGGTATCCGGACTTAATGCGAAGGCTCGTCCGATTGTAGGATCAGCCTGAAGGCTCGATCGACACTTGATATTTTTATATGCATTAGGGATTAGCTTTAGACGAGGTGCCACAGCCTCTAATTGTAATGGGGCCAATGCTGGTTGCTGTCCTTTTCAAGGAAACGGAGACTGAACGCTTTGGACTGGCGGTCACTCCCTGGTGTAGACCACTCCACATCGAGTGGTACACACCAGGCCCTCTCCGATGGAATATTCTTCATTGACCTCCCATAGGTAATATGCTTGGTCGGGAGTCAACCGTACTTAAGGACACGGGTTCACCTGAGCCAACCACCCAGGAAGATCGCCATTTAGACAGGGATTCAGTATACAGATAGAAAGTAGTAGATAGGAACGTATGAGTGTTATTAATACAAGTCAGTTTTACTCTAACCTACAAGTGTGCAAGTCGTTCGGTACTCGGTACCTTAGTCGACAGGGAAGGCCAGGCCTTTTGCATAGAGCAACAGAGACGCCAGGCGTCTTCTCGGGTTAGCGTGTTACGCTTCCTCTTAGCTACGGTGCGTGTGACCCCCGTCACACTAATCATTAAATCAGAGTAGAATTTCTCCCTCAAGCCACAAGAGTCAAGTCCGTCTACGGCAAGGCTAGCTAGCTTAGCTGTAGCGCCTGAATACACTTGGTCGACGTGGGTCCGGTGAACTTAAGGTACATTGACTGAGAGTTCATATGGTGCTATATCTTTCAGAGAACATCAATCTGACACATGGAATGCATCAAACTACGGAAGGAATCTCCGTGAGCTTTACTTTTGGAAGATGGCGCGCCAAGTAAAACGGGGCGTGACCACGAAGTTGTAATATGCTGCTAAGAGGGTGTTTCATTCGGGGGCAGGTTATGTGGGAGAGCTTCTGGGCCAATCACATTCGCCCAAAAGTTGCCAGAGCTGCCCCGACTCAATGATCTCAGGGCAGCTGGGGTAACTTTCGTCGTATTTAATACCCTTTCAAATCGATGTTGCCTGCTTGTGGTGGCGCGTAGCAAAACATTAATGGCAGATGCTAACCAGTCAGGTTGGTTTTCACTCACTGTTGGGCATGTCAAGGGAGCACGTGCCTCCGGGGATTGATCCCACCAACAGCCACGGTAAAACCGTGAATAAACTAGCGTGCATCAACCGAGAAAGCTAACACTATTTACATGCAGGAGCGAAGGCGCAAGCGATTCAAGGGAGGGCGAATGGGACACAACGCTGACTGTCACTTTGCAGTCTTCTTCGCCAGTCCCGAGGCATAACTTGAACTGGACAACGGGGGAGGTACGACCAGCTCGCATACTATTATATTATACTGTAGTCGAGCTTACAAGTTTTTTTATGATGCAGACGTTAGCACTGCTTCGACTGAGATTCAAATACGAGATCCTAGCGAAACAGTTTGCTAACCAACGTGGTAAGTCGTAACAACAAAAGCCTCGGTATTAACAAAAAATACATAACTCATTTTTCCTGCTCGGAAAAAGGATGAAGATGACAATTGGGATCTAGTCGCTGCTAAGATCCCTCCTAGAAAGGGATGGCAGTGCCGCGATGGCTTGAAAACGCTTGTGAAGCAGTACAAGGTGAGCATTGTGCTAAACGCATGTACTATGCAATTTTCTAACCTAGAAAATACTTTGGTTTTATGCAGAAGCAACATCGGAAATATTCACTGCAACTGGCAACCGCAAAAGCTCTCGATATCCTGATTATTGGGATGTTTTGGTGGACTGTCTCGCCTTTTCCTGGGCTTGAGGTCGGTGGCTCGCACGTAGCTACTCCGGAAGGAGCTGGCGGCCTCTTCATGACGGCTCGCAAGAAAGTTCTGGGCAACCAAAACCAAAAAAGCAGAAAAAGTTTTTCCTCCTGCAAAAAGCACAGCCGTGCACACGTCAGTGAACAGCATTTGCGACTCTATCGAAACTCTAATTGGCCATCTCCGTCGTCGAGATGGCGCATCCACGGCGGTATGACCTGCTGTCCCCACACAAGAAATTGAGTCTCATCGAAACGAAATCGGATCGGTGAACAAAGAGGTAGATGCTATGGCAAATGTCGTTCAGGAATTAGTGTCCCATCTTAAATCAGGAGAAGCAAAAACATCTTAGAAGGATCTATTACGTTGCATTTAATGCTCGCAAATAAAAATTCCTCGTTGGTTCGCCATAGCGTAGTTCTCTGTTGTCTACTTCATTAAAGCTCACAGTATGGTCGTCGTTAGAATGATCCAACATCTCGCCTTCCATCGAATTGTCCTCTTCACAAACAGCATTTTTTGTAAAACTACAAGCGAATTTCGATCATGCAGAATGCAAAAATTGTGCAGCACAATGCAATGAACCTATCACCGTACCATCGACTTGCTCTGAGTTACTTTTAAGCTCTTTACGTAGTATCTGAAACCGTCCCTTCAATGCTCCAAATGCGCACTCGATTTTTATCCGAGCGCGAGTGCGCAAGATTGTAGGCGTTAATCTCAGGTGAGTCGCGAGCATCGTGTTCAAACGGTTAGCAGGCATTCACGCAGCATATACCCTCCATCACCGAGGAAATGATGGTTCAACGGGATCACCTTTCTTACGTGAGTCCCAATCCAGGTGCCTCTCCAAAGCGTGCAGTCATTGCAGCTCCCGGGGCGAATGGAAAACTGCATGAATAGCTTGTTGCTATGAACGATAGCCTGCATGTTGCATGCCGTAAAGTTTTTCCGGCAATACCATCCCCAGCAATTAGCAGGGCGGGACCTTCGAATGAGCGTGCCATCAACAGCACCAACCACACACTCGAAGCCTGCAGTCCTCTCGAAATATTTTGCTACTTTGTCCCATTCAGATTCGCAAGATGGAAACCTGACGAAGTGCTTTCGTTCATCATACAGTACCCGACAGATACTAAAGTAAGCGCGCGACGCTGTTGAGACGCTAACGCCAAATTGCCCACCTGCGGTTTGTGTTTGTGATATGCTGTTGCTGTCATTGTTTGTGTGAGTGTTCGCGGTGTGAGTGTTCAGCCTTCCCATATAGTCTAGGCGGTTAGGATAGCTGGCTAATCAGCAGACCCGGGTTCGAATCCCAGTGTGGGAACATCTTTGCTCTTCTTTGCTGCTTCTCCACTCTTCTTTGGCCGCTTTGGACGGCCGCCGCAGCCTCGGCGTCGTGCTGGCTTGGTGCTGAATCCCATCCGCGAGTCCACCTCTGGGACGGCGACGCCCTGCAGCTTGAGCTGCCTCTACACGTCCTGGAACGGCGGGCCACGAATCGAAGCACCGGGCGCCAAGACATTCACAGTAGTGGTGGGCCGGATGGGCTCAAAAGGAACAAAATGAAACGACGTATTCGGAGAGACGTCAGCTTTAAAATGATGCGGCAACGTCCGCTAGCGACCCACGAGAGCCCAGATACCGAAGCGTTGGAGCTAGTTTCATCTCCAGTGAATACTTTGTTCGATTGCTCTCAGGAAAATGACCGTAGTAGGTAGGCCAGCGCTTTTGCAGATACTTTACGAGTTCGTGAAAGCAAGCCCGGCCCATGCGGAAAGACTGTCTAAAGATTCTTCGGATGCATCAATGTTTCGCTCGAAATAGTTGTTTTCAACTGTGAATACTTGACTTGCTTCTCCACGTAAACTTCTCCCATCAACCGACCTAGAGGGGCTCTGGTTCCTTGTTTGACAGTTGAGAAGGAAATATGGTCTCCTTGAACGGGTGGCGGCGCTGGTTACCATAGCCGCCACCTCTGCTCATGGGCTCTGGTTCCTTGTTTGACAGTTGAGAAGGAAATATGGTCTCCTTGAACA
>JAIKVD010000001.1:11414-72414 GCA_024679075.1 Phytophthora uliginosa | reverse complement strand
GAGCTGATGCAGCGTCTGCTGTCCTGCGTCCTGCGTCTCGAGGACGACGAGCAGAGCCAAGAAACGCTGCGCTTCCTGGTCGAGCGAGGCGTTCTGCCTCTGCTAGTGCAGTACACAGCCTGGAACAGGCCCACGGAGCCGAGAAGACTGCGACGTGAGCTTAGAGTATCCTTTAGCTGCACTTTGAAGTCGTAGATGACAAACTGACACCACTGTCTGTTTTACTATCCGCAGAACTGGTGCAGAGCCTGATTAACTTACTGGAGGCAGCTGCACGCAATGGGCAGACTGAGTTACAACTGTCGCTGGTGACGCTAGCACAGACACTCACCCACCTCAAGCAACAGCAGGATGATACCGTGAGCTACGTTGATATGCTGCAGCTGGGGGACGCTCTGACGAAGGTGCAGCAATTGGCTCACCAAAGACTGGAGGAGGGGGCAGACGCATCTCGAGCCTTTGTGGTGTATCGCTCGGAGCTGGCGGATACAGACTCTTCGCGTGTAGCAGAGAGCTGTGCTGCGCTGGTGGAGCTGTGCTCACCGGATATGCCTGACTCTATGAAGAAGTTCGGGCTATGGGCACTGAGCGCGTTGGTGCAGGCTGTGGACCAAGAGGATTCGAGCGCTCTCCGTGCACAACAACTGGAAGCCGCATTAGGACCAAAGTTTGCAACGAACTTGCTGGAGCTGCCGCGATCTGGCGATGACGAGAACTTGCAATTGCAGGCTGCTACAGTGCTGGACAGGTTACTGCACGTTGCCCGGCAGAACCCGGCGGCCGTGTCACGTGATACATACGAACTTTGGATGGAGCAAATTCGCTATTGGACTGGGATAGAACAACCTGAAGTCGAGATAAAACCTAAGAAAGCAGTCTGGCTTAGGCGGAGATCTGGTCAAGTTGGCCGAATTGAGGATGAAGAGGCGAAGATCTGCAGCCAAAGGCTTCGCCTCGAACTCCAACTAATTAGTTCACGATGCCTACGTACGCTCACGGCGTCTCCGCAGAGTCGGCGTTACGTTTGTGAGTCTTCGAGGACAAGAGCGGCGCTTTTCGGTTTATCACGCCAAATTCATGAAAGGAAGCAAGATATCGGAGATACAGTTGATGAGGACACCGCAAGAAACATGATGGACATTCAGCGCCATTTATCATGGACCTTTCGCAACATTTGCACAGGATTCCAGAGCGGTGCGATTGCTCTCAATTGCTTGTTTGACGCGTCCTGGACAGCCTCGCTCTTGCAGTCTCGTCGAGTTCTGCCCATGTCTCGCTTCTTCAGGGGAGTGAACGACCTCACCGACTTGCCCATCATAGGCGCGGAAGAATATGAGGCCAGCATCGAGTTCGGTTGGGTCGACATTTTGACAGCTTGGAGTGCTAGTACAGATCACCAAGTGCGTGAGAACGCTGTTGCGAGCCTCGTTTTTCTTGCTGAGCAGAAGCAACCGCCCCCCGCAGAATTGATGTCGGAGGAAGAGGAGGAAATTCGCAACAAGCAAGAGCATATCCTTCAGGCTTGGCTTACGAACATGCTCCAGCAAATGCGTCTACTTTCGGGCGGAGAATTGATTGCTGTGAAGCAAATGGAAGATATTGCCCACATCTCGAAAGAATTGACCCCGGGAAATGAGCGCATTCTATTTAACCCTGCCGTGGTTGATGCCGGCACTTCAGCTTTAGCAGTGCTAGCACAGCATCATCACACAGAGCTAGTACAACAGGGTGTTGTGCCATTGGTGGCTTTGCTGTCGGCAACTAGTGCAGCCACGCCTGCGCAGCATACACAGTGCGCCCGGGTATTAGCGAACTTAGTCGCTACCTATTTTCTAGATATCGACCCACGAAGCTCAGCTCTCTCCTCGGATCCTGATCAGACTATAGTTTCCAGCGATCACGTCGACATTGCTAAGCTGCTTGAGCAGACGGTGTCGGGGAAGCAATTTCTTGGCGATATCCGTGGCTGGCGCGAGATTGAGGACCCGATGCAGCGCTCGAATTACTTTCGTGTCGTTCAAAACCTTCGTGCGTATGATGAAGTGGTGGCCACTGGCCATCTCATCAAGGACGTATACTGCGAAGGCGTGTACCCAATTGTTTCTCGAAGTGACATGGGTGAGGTGGAGGAAGTTACGGGTGATGAAAGTGCTACACCAGTAGTCGATGTGGTGTTCGTGCATGGTCTACGCGGTCATCCATTTGGTACGTGGCGTACCGATATGAGCAATAAACTGGAAGGAAACAACGATATTTGGCCGGACGTGTTGCTTGCGAAGGATTTGCGGCGCAACGGCGTGCCTGCGCGTTTGGTGACGTTGGGCTACGAGGCTGGCATGGTGAGTTGGTCAAGTCCTTGGCCCTCGCTCTCTTTGCAGGAGCGTGCGCGTGTCATGCTTTCGGCTCTGTACGCTGCGAATATTGGTCGCGACCGACGCCATCCGAATGCACCTGCTCGCCCCGTTGTGTTCGTCACCCATTCGATGGGCGGACTGCTAACCAAGAAGATGCTGTTAGTCGAACACGAGCAACGCGATCGGTCTGGTCTTGCAGATAGCACGACAGGTGTCGTGTTTCTCGCGGTGCCTCACTTTGGTTCCGATCTAGCCAAGGGCGTGCGGTCGGAGTCCTTTAGGAAACTGATCCAGACACACCCGGCCATCGAAGACCTCGGAGCGGACCCAAACGGCCGTCTCAGGGACCTCAACGACAGCTTCAAGCAGCTAGGTATCGACTGCTTCAGCGTAGGCGAGGAGCGTGCTGCGCCAGTGGCGCTAGGGCTCTCCGCAGTCGTTGTGAAGCCCGAGTCGGCCGATCCAGGCGTCGGTCGCTTCTACGTTCTACCGGACTCGGACCACATGACGATCTGCAAGGCCAAAAGCCGCGAAGAGCCCTTGTACCAGGACGTCCTCGAGTACATTATGCAGCATGCGGTCTCGTAGCTTGCCGCGATGTCAGATGATGGCTCCGAGGGCCACATACTTCCAGGACGCCCGTTCAATCACACAATGAGTAACACGTAACATAGAGCACAGCAGCCCGTATGGCGATGTTGACGGTTCAACTCGACGGACACCATGCCGCATGCTGACGACATGTGCAAACTCTAACGCTAATCTCGTGGCCGCTGCTGCTGCTCAAGAGCGAGCAGGGTTCTTCCACAGGCGAGGTGGAATAGCTCATGCGTTCAGATACAAGCACGCAGTTCTTACCGCAGCGACTGAGCCCAGACCGAGTTAATTGGTCCTTCACTCAACCGCGGCGAGCACACTGAAGATTTACTGCGTGCTCGACGACAAGTATTCCTCGCAGCCGACTGTTTTTGCGTCGCTCTGCGCGTGGCAATGGGCTGCACGAGCAGCAGCGCTCGCCGCTCATCGTCACGACTAGACAAAGTCGAGGAGGCGACGCCTTGTTCGCCGTCGTTGTCATCGTCACATTCAGAAGCGCCCGTGATACTCGAGTCCCCAACGTCGTCGACAGGATATCGCGAAATGTCGTCCAAGACGTCCGCGCCCCGATCCGTACAGCCACCACGTCGCCGATTGCACCGGCGGCGCCGACGAGAGCCGCACCTAGATCACCACATTTCGGACCGGTTGGACCTCTTGGCTCGGTACTTGCAGAGGACCTCCAAGTTCGACAAGCAGGAAGCACTATATCTCCAGACGCAGCAAGCCATCGACGATCTGCTCGACAACATTCACAGCTTTTTCATTATTTATGAGGCCGAGAAGCGCCCCCTATGGCGTCTCGGGCAGACGGGTCGAGTGGTGCAGCAAGTTGAGAGCTTTCACCGAGCACTGGACGCTATCACGGCGAGGTGCGGCCTAGCAGTAGTCGCGCCCAGTGGAGCTGGCCCCTCTCTACCTCGCTGGCAGTCTCGTTGGCGCCGAATGCGATCGGAGCGTCTCGTATTCTTTCGATCATATTTGGAGGAGCAGGAGGTTGTTGCGGTCTCCAACTCGCGAGTCCGCGAATATGCAGACCAGATCGAGTTGCTTACGTTACTCAAACATGACGCGCAAAAGTTCGACACATTGCTGACTGCGGACGAGTCGGAGCTGCTGGAGCGCACATTTGCGTTTGTGGTAAGTTGTTGCGGCACCAACACGAGCATCGATGCGCAGATGAGCTTGATGTCGGTACCCGAGTGGTTTGTTGCTCCGTACGAAAGAACAAAGCAGCAGTTCAAATGGCAGCGTGCAGCGGTCACCGTGCAGAAGGCACCTAGAGGTATGACCTCATATGAGTGCCTTGCATTGGCAAGTACATGGTCGCGCCTGCAGCACCCGCATATAATGAAGTTGTTTGGTGCGTGTCACGTGAGTCGAAAGCGATTTTTCGTGGTCGCTGAAGGAACACCACTAACCCGGTGCTTGGGAGACGATGGGTTTCCCCTTTGGAGAGCACTGCACGAGGCCGCGTTAGCGCTACGATATCTTCATGACCGGCGAGTCGGGCTGGATTCGCTGTCATGTACCGACCTAGTTTTATTCCGAAGCGGCGATCGTGATACCGTAATGGTGGCCGGATTTAATCTCAGGCAGATGAAATCCGCATTAGAATATTCTGCAGTCTTCGGAAGCAAGAAGACACATAAGGAAGAACAGGACGACCCTCTTCTCGAAGATGATGACAGCGACGCTGGCTACGACGACGTTGACGTGATTCGCCAAGGGAAGACATCGCGAGCAGATTCCTGCGCGACCGGCACGAAGAAGTTTTGGCAGGCTCCAGAACTTTCAAGCAGGAGCTCATCAGGTCCAACTGAAGCTTCCGACATTTATGCGTTAGGAATGTGCGTCGTTGAGGCGTTTTCAGGTGGAGGTATTTGGGACAACAATGCAGACCCTGAAGACAGTGATATGAATGGCCGAATGCCACAAAGGCCGTCAGCACTAACCAATGCAGGGCAGTGGGCTTTAGTCGAGCGCATGTGCTCTCGGGACCCAAAGGATCGGCCATCACTCTCAGAAGTGTTGGCTAGCTTTCAAATATTTGCCGAGGACGAAGAGAAGGACAACATAGACTTTTCCTCGACCAAACGGAGGAAGAAATCGCGAAATCCCCCACTTCGTCAAACACAGCCGCGAGCAACATCAGCTTCAGTAGGGTGTGCGCTTAGTGAGGTTCAAGCGTGGTGCGACGAAGCTTCTGAGAGCTCAGCCCTCAATTACCAACTGTACGAGCGGATGGACGACCTGGCGGCCCGGTTAGAAGTTATGGGTGCAGACCGTATTGCTTCACACCTCCCCACACTGGCATCGTTGATCCTTCGCTTCCGTGACATGCTTCAAAGGCATGTGAACGAGAACCCGCTGCTACGACTGGCTGCGACGCGTCAGGTCATTGTAACAAATCTCGAGCTTCATGGGGAACTCGATGTCTTAATGGATCGGCTCAGGATTAAACGTACTGGTGCTTCTATTCACTCATGGACTTCCCAACAAGATTCGTATCGTGAACAGCTTTGGAAGCGCGTGCGTCAGTCATTGGCTAAGGATGCTCAAACGCTGTCCAGTGAGTTGGACGGTGAGCAAGAGTTAGCCTTGTTGGGAGCGTTGCTTGCATTTGAAGTCAAGAAACGAAATGCGAGTTACTCCACCCGCGACTTAGAGCTGTTGCGAACGACGCTGGTAAGACTGGAGGAAACGTACCAAGTTATGGCACCAGGAGCAACGCCAGGCTTTCGAACAACCGAGTCCAAGACGATGCTGGCTTTACCACCTTGGTTCGTTCCGCCTTACGAGGTGGTATTTAATGAATTGGATGCGTTCAGTCGCGGAGCGTTTGGCTCTGTGCACTGTGGAAAGTGGAGGAGCGTGGACGCGGTGGTCAAGAAAATGCCCACACCGGGAAAACCTGGGGTGGTGATACCTCTGCGTAGTCGACGTGGTGCCAAATCCAACGCCAAGGAGCCGACAGAAGACCCGTACAGGCGGTTCCTGAACGACATGTCTACCTGGTCTACACTCGAGCATACACATGTGCTTAAGCTGTTTGGCGCTTGCCACGTGGGGCCGCGCCAATTTTTCCTGTGCGAGTATGCAGCCAATGGCTCCATCGATAGCTATGTTTCTTCACAACCGACGGAAGAACGTAGCGTTTGCGCTCGACGTATGCTGCGTGAGCCAGCACTTGGATTGCTCTATTTACACGAGCACAATGTGGTGCATGCGGACCTGAAATGCAGCAACATACTTGTGGACGCTAGCGGCGTCGTCAAGCATACAGACTTCGTATTCAGCGCCCTTAAGAACAGAAGGCAGCAGGATGCCACCATTATCGACAATGACAACGTCGTCGGAGGTGGGCTACGCTGGCTGGCCCCCGAATGCCTAGCCGGAGAAGCCGCTACGACTGCATCCAACGTGTACTCGTTTGCGATGTGTGCATTCGAAGTCATAAGTGGTGAGATACCATGGGGTTGTGAGATGACTGACGCTGCGATTCGCGCTGAAGTTCGTGAGGGATTGCTGCCTCCCCGTCCTGCTAATTGCTTCTCCGACTCTGAGTGGAATCTCATCCAGCGCATGTGCTGTCACGACCCAGAGGAGCGCATTACTATGAGCGACGTAGTGAAGCTTCTACCATAAAGTATAAGCCCCAATGAAACGCGACTTCAACAGAACAACAAGACAGCTTCGACTGTAACGAACAAAACTCCTGTGACTTTCCACGGGAAATCGCTTCACGTAAACGGACGATGTTTATGCAGCGGCTGAAGGGAATGGCTGCCGAGCTTGGTCGTGGGTGTGGGTCGAAGTCCAGAGAGGATACATGCTATTTAAAACTAGTAAAGGAGCATCCTTCAGGCGATGAATCGCCTAGGTTGCTGCGGAAAGCTTTGTATTGGTTGAAATTCAACATTTCCGTGACACCCCCCCCAAAAAAAAAAAAAAAACCGTTACACAGAATCGAATCACATTATACAGGTTTCACAAGCTTCAACTTCTCATCATTGTTTTTGCGAAGTCGAGCGTCTATTAGCTATCATCTACAGATCTCTCAAGGGGTGAGAGCGAGGAAGCAGCAGGAGAGCGGCACCGCGGACAGCGCACTGAACGTCACAGCGCAGCGTATGTAGTACCATGCGCCAGTGCTTACGGACGCAATCCTAACGACATAGCACCTCATCGAACCTCTGTTTTTCCTTATGCGCGCGACAGTTCGTACAGGAACTCCACTCCAAGATCACCGACGGACCTCGTGTGGGGTTAATAGCAGGGGTGCCCTGCGTGTCAGAAGGATATGGAGCATGCGCGTCGCGATCGTCGCAAACTCCGCGATCTGAGAGCGCTGCAGTGCCAATATCCCGGCGTCTGCGAGAATGAACGGGCTATCAAGCCGAACGGAGACCGCCATTGGCTCTGCGAGAGCCATCGCAAGCGTCAGAATGACATGCAGCGAGATCGACACCGACGAGTCGTGGAGGCGAAGAAGCGAAAGGCTGCTTCGACCGTTTGTGCCTCTGAACCCCGTGCAGCGGCGCCGACGCCAGCATCGCAAGCAAAGAAGTGCAAGGGCAACGTGGTTGATGAAGACGCAAGCCCGAGCGCACGGGAGCGGCCCGACGCAGCAGCTCTGCAGCAGAGTTCTGTCCGGGACCAAGGAGCCAGAACGTCGAACGAGAAACGACAGAAAACCCAGGACGCCACTACAACCAAGTCGAATCTAACAGCAGGGACTCTGATGAGCACCCTGACCGTAGAAACTCCAAGCTCATTGAGCGAGGAAGATGTTTCCAGTCGTGGACGCCGGTGCCAAGTGACTCGCGATGTGCTAGCGCGGCACACAGCGGGGAATCCGAAGCGATTGGAATTGAAGAGCGCGTGGTGACCGCTCAAGTTTGCCAAGCTCCCATCGTACACACCCAGCGCAAGACAACGGCATGCACTGCATGCACCACTGGTGCAATGTGCTCATCTAGTCCTGATCGGTGCAGTGCTGTAGCTTCGATGTGTCAAGCAATCCCCACCATAATTGTGGTGGTCCAGGGGTCTTCCGTTCCCAGCGCTGCCGATGACGGACTACAAGCACCATGTCGGACGGCAGAAAGCACGGTGGTTTCCGCCGTGTTTCAAGCGATCACCAAGGCACTTGCAGTTCAATCTGCGCAACCCCAGCACAGGAATTAAACGAAGAAGCCTAGCAAGAAGTAGTGAAAATGGGGCACTCTTGAACAAATCGGGATTCTACTGAAAGCCAACACATCCGAAAAAAATAAACCTTGTCGTTAGATATTACGGAGTGCTAAACATGCAGCCTCTTACACTAGTCACTAAGTAGAATTACCCCTTGGTTTCATCTTTCTCCTCCTCCTCGCTGACGGCAAACTCGGACTGTTCGGTGCTATCTGGGTTGCTAGAACTGCTTTCACTGTAGGAAACGGATTCATATTCTGAACGCTGATCCAAGGTGAGCCCGATAGCTGGAGGCATCGGAAACTTGATGGTAGCCATCCTCGCGCGCGTTTGGAAAGCTGGCGACAACCCGTCACGGTTCTCGTCACGGTCACCATCGGATTCGCCCACGCTGCGACCTCGACGTCGGCGTCTTCGTAGCGTCCTCGCCACCGCCACTTCCAGTAGAAGAAGCTTTTGCTTCAAGCTTGAACAGATTTGTCATTTTCGGTCGAGAGCCCGAACGCGGCGATCATGCTCACAGCGGTGGTCGAGATATCCGGTCGCACAACGATTCGGCATTTACGGCAACGGTCACCGCGCGAGCTCACGTTGCTTAGACGCGCGTGGTGTGATTTGCGTCGGGAACTACGGGTCCAGCCGGGAAAATTCGCGCCTGGCGTCCAGCACAACTACCGATACGACCTCTTCGACACGGAGCGTTCAGCAAAGCGAACGCGGGTCGACTTGATCGGGTAAGTGCGTCGACGGTGGATCTAGTAGTTTCCAGCTAGATCTGCTTCCGAACATTTCATGAAAACTGAGGCTGTCGTTGCCGTTGTAGACATAACTAGATTAACAATGCCGATTTATTACCGAGAGAGCAGCGCTGTATTGTGCGTCAGCGCAATTTCTTGCATGGCGCGCACGGTTGACATGGTGGCGCCAACAGTTCTATCAACAGCTTCCTGGACGCGATCGTTTTCGCGCTCGAACTCGGCCGTCTTTTCGCGTGTAGTGGTTAGCTTATCTAGGGTAAGTCGATGAGTTATGACGATTGCATTCCTGTGCGTGATGCGAGATAGAGCGACGTATGCAAACGCCACGTTAGGAATTGAATTAGTGTGGAAAACGACAGTCTTACATGTTAGTCCTTGCACCTTATGTACTGTCATCGCATACGCCAACGTCAGTGGAGTGCCTCTTCGAACTACGCGTAGATCACTCGATTTGTTTCCCCATGATATTTCTTTAGGGGCGATAGGAACTATGTTTGGAACGCCATTAAGCAGAGATGGCCCCAAATACGTATCTGTAATCTGTACTAGCACTATAGGCAGTTCACTGTCGGATAGAAACATGAAATCGTAAACGACTCCGTTTGTGCCATTGCAGAGACCAGCACTTTGAGCCATGTTGAATGTTAGCGTGACCGGGGCTCCCACGCACAGCATTAACATATTCGCGACGACTCGATCGTGATCTGAATTTGTTTTTTTTGCATCTTTTAGCAGCGCGTTTACTGTTCCGGCAGGGATGACTCGCTTTGATGCCAGGCGCTTTTGCTGCACAAAGTGTTGCGAAGTAATGTGGACTCTAGCTGTGGTCGATGCATTAATTCTTTCGTCATTAGCCAAATCAACGTCAGCATTTTGGGAGCTATGTGTATAGCAGTGGATATCCATGCCGGTTGCTGGTCCGGCTGCATGCAACGCGAGTTGACAAGTGCAATATCATCTGCTGTGGGCACTTTTGTTCTTAGCCTTCGCAGAGCTGCAAACCATCCAGGGTCTCGTTTGCCTCTATTTTGGCTAGTAAGCATACACACGTGTTCGATGCTTTCCCACAACTCTCGACCTCGAAGCTGCACAAGGTTGCAGATTTTTGATAGCGGTGTCGCAAGTGCGTGTGGAACAACTGGATCTAATTGAGCCGCGTCTCCTGTAAAGTAAACATCCCGTCCTCCAAATGGCTCGTTAGAATGGCTGGGCCAAATTTTCCGCATGCGGTTATCGATCCAGTAGAGCATACCATAAGATATAACACTAAATTCGTCTATTATCACGAGACGTACGTCCTTAAACTGCTGCTGCATTTTCTTTAGTCTTGCTGGACCAGATTTCGTCGAAGCTAGAGGTTTATATGGGACCGAGAACACCGTTCGAGAGAATGAAGCAAAAGCCAGCGCTGAGCAAATTGTCACTCCTTTTATGTTAAAAGCTGCTGTGCCTTGATGTGCCATCAATAATACACGTTTTGAGGTTCTACGAGTTGCTTTGTGCTCCACGAATACGTTGTGCATGTCTTTGACGACGCCCTCTCCATTTATAATCATCCGGAGTGGCTTGCATTGAGTCAAGTCTAGCGAGCGTTTAAGCCGCTCCCGCGATTGCTTCATTGCAAGAGAGAAAGGAACCCACTGTGAATCGGCCATCACTTCTTGCACGCCGCCAAGGTCATCGCTGTCGTCAATAGGATACCGATATTGAGAGCAGGCAATTGCATTGTCACGAAAGACCCTGCCGTGTTTGCGGGCATCACTCTTCTCTTTCAGCCACGGTTTTAGACACAAGTTATTAAAATCTGTACTTTCAGTACTACTTCGGGTGAATAAGCATGTTTAGAATGCCATTCCGATTCTGCATTCGACTGACAAGTGACACGTGTATTTGTTTCGGGCTCGATTATGGTGTCGTCGCTGCTAGCTCTACTAACAAAAACGTATTGAGACGGAGGTAGCGTTGACAGAATGGTAGCCTCGCGTGAGTTCTTAAGCAAGTCCAGCTTCTGCTGGCGAGCGATTTTCGCGTTTGCTTCCTCCTTCAGTTCACTGTCTAGATGCGTTTCTTGCTCACAGAAGAATCTCCCGATGCACTCGTCATCCGACGTTGGCAAATCAGAGATCGCCACGGAACGTAGAGAAAAACTTCGGAAAAACAAAAATCAGCATCCGTAGGATTGGGTTTCATCCAGGGCGACTTCTGCACTACAACAGCTTTAGATCGACGCTTAATAAATCCCTCGCCGTCTAACCGTTTCCAAATGTCGCCGGACACCGCCTTCTCACTAACAAAATCATCTAGATTGAACTCTTCCACAAATGTTGCTAGGGACATCGTTTCGAATAACGAAGTGGTAGGGTGATTCATGTAAGCTCTCTCGACACGCTCTAACCGAATGCCTTCTGTACTAGATAATTTAGCTAATTCTGCAAGTTCCTGCACGCTTTGAGGATCTACACGGTAAAAACGTTTATCGTGACGCAGCACTTTAACCTTTTCTACCGTTCGAGACTTACTGTGCATCGGTAAACTGCGTAACAATGTGTAGATAGCTTCTGGGGCACCTACTTCTCGGACCGACAGGGTTGCGTTCGCCACTCGCTTCAATATCGAGTGATACGAAAGGTTGGGGTCACAGCGTCTCACTGCTTTCGATATAATGCGTCTAAATCGCAGCGTGTCTGGTTCTGCTTTGCTAACGTAGGCGCCCGCATACTCAGCAGCACCGAATGAGTTTCCTATGAGCTGGAGATCCATGTTTGCACGCCAGTTAGATAGAATATGCGGCGAGTAATTGTTAATAGAGGACACGTCTCGCTTTAGATGGACCTTCAGTGTCGGTGTGCCATCCGACGAAGTGCTCGTTTCGATTGTTGTACATGAGTGTAGCTCCTTAGGATAACCAAAACGACATTCGGAGCTTTTCTTGCGGCAAGCCGAGTCTGCGTTGCAGACATGCTGTTGGACCCGTTGCACTAATCTAGATAAGTAACAATGCCATTCTTCGCTGGCCACCGGCGGTGGACGCATCGCCAAGATATCGATCTCCCCTTCTCGATGGACAGTGCATATTTCGCACGAGCACTGTTCCAGCTCATTTTAGCGTTTTCGAAAGAACAGATATGCTTCTATCTACAAAAGCAGCTAGCTGTGTACAGCCTTCGCCTGATTCCGACAGTTTGAGCACATCAGGGGCATCTTTAATCCATAGCAAACAATGAATATGCGGCGACCCGCGCTGTTGAAATTCGACGCGCCAAAAATGGTCAATTATTTCGCCGAGAGGTTTGGCCTTACCGCACAAAATTCGATCAAAGAACGCCTGAAATCTCCTATTAAAGTGGCGAGCGCTGATGTCGGGGTTTTCGACGAGGTATCGCCGCCTATCTGCAAAATAGAGATGCTTACATTCTTCTAATGTTAGCGCAGGGTTGCACGCCTCAGCAAAGTCTGGCCAAATTGTGTCCGCAGCACTCACAGTTAGAAAGAAGGTCGGCCATCGGGTTGGAAGCACTCGATTCCCGATCATAACCATTAGATCATCTCTTGCATTAGACCAATACAGACCACTCCCTCTTACGACGCGAAAAAAGGTTTCAGTGAATCTAAAACCTGCATAGCAGTTTGTATCTTGAGTTTCACTAAATCCGCAGCGTCGTTTTCGGCCGTGTCGTTATCATCAACGTCAGATCTAGCTGTCCGAATCGCTTCCTCACGGCTATCCGTCATCGAAACCCGCCGCACAAGACCGTCTATTTGACGTCGTTGTATGAGATTCATGCAAAAGAATTTAAAGTTCCCGTGAATTACAAAACGTCTATCATGCCATTTCATTAAGTGTGCACAGCATTCTGTCAGGGTGTACTGATGCTCCCTCGTCTCGCTTTCATTCATAGGGTGATAGCCGCCGTGACCGTCAGAAAATAGCGTTGGAAAGCAGTTTTGCAGTAGCTGTTTCGTGTTGTATTCGTCAATGGGGTTTTCACAGCGGCGTAACTCTCCAATCGGATACTCGGTATCAGCCGCATCCATTCCAACAGCGTTCATCATTTTCTCTGGTTCACTTTGTTTACTGTTCTGGTTTCCTTCTAGCTCAAACGATTCATTTAAGTTATCTATGAAATCATGACCTATGGGTGCCGCTTCGGTTGTCATCGGCACTAGAAGACATGCACGCGTTTGAGCGGTGATTGCTACGTATTGCGCAATTCGACAAATTGTCTCGATTTGAGCTGGTGTTTGATATGTCACGCATGCTGGCACAGCTCGCAGTGCAGGCGGACCACGCACAGTTTTGGGGTACTCGTTCGGCTTCGTGAGCGACAAGATCGCGAAGTTCTCATCACACGAGACCTCCCCTCGGCTGGGTTGCCCCGACCATGACTGCGAGTTCTTTCCGCTTTCGCGTTGAGTGTTTAGAGTAGGGGGTGGACTTGCCGTCGCCGAGGTCAGATCAGCAGTAGCGGTATCGGCAAGGACTCCATCACCATTGCCGTCTTCTTCGTTCACTGGCCGCACCTGCCCCTGGAGCTCATGAGCTTCGTCTTGGGTCAGTTGAATAGTCGGCACATCGCAATCGGCGTCGATTCTCTCAAGTGCGCGAAGGTTGTCCTCTGAAATAGTAACGTGTTCGTACAGCGGGTTATTATCAATCAGCCAACGCAATGCCCGCCGAACCAAGTCTGGGCGGACGCGAAAATTCTTAGTAGTTTTGTCGGCACTTGTCGCCAGAAAAAAAACTCCGCAAGCTCTCAGCGGCCTCGGCAGCTCTTGTACGATCCGACCAGGCTCATTCCAGTAGTTGATTGCATTACCCCTCGTAAATTCTTGGCCATCACGGTAAAGATTCACACAAGTGGTGAATGATACTCCCAACCCGATCAATCTAGCCTCGATGCGATTGAGACAAAAAAGCTCTTCCGGCACGCAACCAATTCGAAACCCACTACAGCGAGAAAACTTTGGCGTCTTTCGCGTGCGAAGCGCTCTATAGCACCTATCGCAGAGCCATATAAAAGTCTTCGCATCCGCATATTCATTTACGAGATCCGCATCGATGACTTCTACAACTCCATGCTCATTTCGAAGAGGCGAAAAACAATCTGTTGCAGGATCATACAGTCTGCGTACTGCCGAGGTGGCATTCGCAAGTTCGCCACAACTACCGCAGACTTTAAAAAGTGGTGCATCGATTGCAGCAAAGAAATCTACATTTAAATTCAAAACCTCTATGTTAATAGATACGCAAAACGGGTTTTGAGGTCGCAATTCGTGACACACTACCGTTTTGGTCAGCCTCAAGGTTCTCACTTTCAGTTGCACCTTGTCTTGGATTAGTCTTCCTTCGTTTTGTAGCTCGTGGGAGCTGCTGTACGGCGGCATTTCGCTTCAGTGTTTCGTTAAACCGAGTCGTCCGAGCATCTTCGCGCGTCGATTCGAGCTCGTCCACTGAGAGTGGATTTCCCTCAGCCGGTACAGGCAAAGATCGGTGGAGCGGTGAGAGTACTTTGCGTGCTCTCACCGCTCCACCGATCTTTGCCTGTGAGATCCTGCTTCCAGCATTAGCGTTTACGCCAACATGGAGCTGACATTGGTTTTCAAAACAAAAAAAACACAGATCTGTAGCAGTAACACTCAATTTACGTGCATTGATCACGATGATTTTCTTCCCTAAAACATGCCTACGCAATCTACATCTCCGCACAAGCAAGACCTCTCACGCAACCAAGGTGGATTGCCGTAGTTGAAAGTGATTTCGTCTCCACGGTCGATATCGCAATCAGCGAACAACCCACAGCATATCTCCCCTGCTACTTCCCAGCGTTGCACGACGCAGTTCGGCCGGCAGGCATGATTCGCGAAGCGGGCTACCCCGCCGATATACCGACCGTCACTTCTGTTCACTTGCATTCCGTACGATCTGTCCGAGAAAAGCAATTCCTGCCGGCATCAAACGTAATGCGTAAGGTTAATGAAAACGTTCGAGCATATCATCCGATACTGTTCTTCGTACCTAGCGTTCTCGCTCGACATACGCCTCCCTGTTCAGAACCTCTCCGACGTACTGAGCTACAAACTCACCTCGAGCAATGTACTGGTCCGCGATGAGCGATGTCCCTCTTAGCTCCACAGACCGCAGCCCCAACGCTACGCGGGTCCCCTCTTAGAAACGTTGATTCCGGCACCTTGTCCTCGTAAAACAGTGCCCTTGAACACATTCGGTTTGACTCTAGATCATAACCACACTCGTTGTTACTAATTGCGCGACAAAAGCATAGCGGCGCATATAGAGCTCTACTAACCGCTCGATTCTCGCAGCTTTCTCCACAGGTGACACCTTCCCCATTACGCCGTAGTATGGAATATCGTCCTTTAAACAAAAACAGCGATACAAATGAAAGACACATACGTAGACCCACTCAATGCACAATCAACCGAAAGATACTCCACTTACTTCGCTCAATTGGTGCCGCGGTCGGCACACATACATGTTCTGGTCCACGTCATCGTATTCAGCGAATGCCTGAAGTACGGAGCGTTCATCTCGAATCTGCATTAAGCCAATTTACTATTAACGCTTCTCGAGTTGCGAGCTAAACTGTGGTTACATACCCTGTCTTGCTGATATTGCCACGACAGCCGCTGCGTGCCGTCATCTCCTACAGCCAAAATCGAATCTACCGATAGCTGCCTTCTCGTGTCTAACGGCATTAGCACCGTTTTCCAGCGAAAAAAAACCAAATAGGTTGACGCTAGACGCGTGACCGGGATTGTAGCTAGCTTGCTCCAATTTCGATCACTTTGGATGCGCAAGCGTGTTCTGCGCTGCTAATAGTCTTCCACGGTATCATTCACCATCGCCCCCGCAGCTGTGCGGTATATCCAAGATCCGCTTGCGATCGTACACAGAATCACCTCTCACACCTACGCAGGAATGCCGCAGTCAATTCTGCGCATCCCCACCCTTCTGCGAAACATTTGTAGTTACATCAGCTTCCTAAAAGACGAAAGATCGCCACGATCCTCCAACGCATTTGTAGTTGTAGCACTGTACTTCAACGTTGTCATTTTAGCAGCCCTAGAGGTATATTTTGCGGCGTGAGGCTTCTACATCAGTTCTAAGCTTCCCTTCGACATGCATTCTGAATTCGAACTAACTCATCCTTCATATATATATAGGTGTGTACAGCTTTCCACTCGCAAATGACATCCTGTGGCGCGCTACTTGTACGCCCAAGGCTCAGATGTCGCTGCCGACATATCTTCCGCACCTACGCAGAAATATCCCAGCCAATTCCGCGCATTCGCATCCTTCTGCAAACATGTAGATGCGCAAAAAATGAAAGAGACGAAAGATCGCCATGATCATCAAACAAAGCTTTCGCCGTTGCAGCACGGCACTTCAACGGTGCCATTTTAGCATGTAGTTTGCAGCATGAGACTTCCACATCAGTCCTAAGCTTCCCTTGGACATGCATTTGGAATTAGAACTAACCAATACTTCGTTTATTTAGGTTAGTACAACTTTACACTCGCAAATAGTATTTTGCAGCGCGCTGCTTGTAGACCCAAGGCTCAGTCGTCACTACCGACACATCTTCTCGCATCTACGCAGCCAAAACAGCTCATCTACACCCTTCTGCAAAATATGCAGTTACATCAGCTTCCAAATCATCATTAAAAAGATGAAAGGTCGCATACCACTTCAACATGGCCAAGTCTCGGCCGTCACAGACAATATATCCACCACCATCGTCATTGACGGTTACAGTGCTTATAAAAAAAGTTTGCGTTCCAAATTGTGCTGCTCGACGCTACACTGATTACAGGTTGCACACACAAAACGATATGCAGGATTTGTTCGCTAAAGATTAATTAGGTCCTGTAGGTTTCGAAGCTGGTGCCACAATGCGTGTGTTCTACCGACAAGCATAGACAGCTTGCAGCTCCCGAAAACCGGCCGCGTGCTTCCATTACTTTAAGGTTAAAGGCTAATACAGCCAAAGACCGAACTTCATTCAAATTACCTCTCATCTCTTCCATATACATACTACGAAGTCTACCTCACTAACCCTCGCTAGCTATTCATGAGCACGACGTACGTGGCCTCTTCCCGCACCAATGCAACTTGCACTTGTTCGCACATGCACGCTCATTGTGTCGCTGTCGCTGCTGCGCGTGCGGATCGATCCCCATGCTCAAGTATCCCACACAGTGGTCTTGGCGATGTACGGCTTGCGCTTGCCCGACGTGAGTTTCGTTAGCCCTTCGAATTCGCACATACCACGCTGCCTGGCGTCAATGACGGTGACCCGTGTCGCGTTGTCCTCGCTGAGGCGCTTGGACGGAAGGCAGCACATCTTCATGGTGATGATGACGTCAGGCGCCGGGTCCGCGGCGGCGATGAACGTGCGCAGATCCGACACCTTGGAGAAGACGTTCACGTCCATCGTACAGACTGCCACGGCGGGGTGGTAATGAGGTTGTATGTACAATGGTGCAGGTTGTCACCAAGGCAGCGAATTTCACAATGAGCTCACCAAGTTGCGATGCGCTCCACCAAAACATACCAGCGATCTCGCACAGTTCTTTCTGGCGACAGCGGACGCATTGCAGCCACGCCCTTTCACACTGCGCCTCTTCAAGTCGCTGACTTTTTACGACTTTTTACGTATAAGATCATAGAGTGCATCACCGCGATTTGCGTACTAATCGGTGTGACACTTCTCTCTGTTAGGTGCATTTCTCGGCCTGAGGAGCTACAGGGTCGTCTTAATTCATTTAGTAAAGTGTAGCATTTTATGTATTTTACAGCGGCCGATACAAACGCGACCCTTCAGGGTTCCACAAAGCATCGCCCTCGGTTTAATGCCAATATGGTCAGTCGTTATGGGTGATTACCGCGCTTTTCTAATTAAAGCGTGGGACATCGGATTCTCTCCGTTCTTAAAGTGCAGGTAAAAATGGTTTGAAAGTGCCCCCTGTCGTGCTATGCCAGTTCATCCACCCTAACCCATTTTCAAATTTTATAAATGGATCCGTAAAAAGGGTAAATGAAGTGGTAAAAAAGAGTGACGTATTTCGTGTTTCATTATAGGGGGGCTTCGCCCCAAAAATATAAAACTGCTAGGACAGGACGGTCGCCAACGAATGGATCCACTCTGCACAGGAATTCAAAGAGGTTTTACGTTTCCGTGTCGTTCTCGGGTGATGTCTTGGCGGGCTTCCTCTCGGCGACGAGAGAGCGGCCTGCCTTGACTGTGACTTAGAGAGAATGTCACGCGGCCACTCGTGTGAGTAAGCCTCATGACCACCATTCCAGTGAAGGTGTACAGTATAATATTGATTGTTATCCACCAACAATGATGCTCACCTGGGTTTTAATCGAGCGTGCAAGCATTTCGTGTGATCGGCATTTTTACTGTTCGTGCCTTCAAGTTTGCGTCACACCACTCCTCGCCGATGCCGTTGCCGATGTAGTCCACGTTCGATGCGCACATGGGTGCGTTCGGTGGAACACAATTTAAAATATGCAATATCATCTGATATAGCATTTTACAAGCAAACACGATTTTGCCGGGAAAATCTATGGAGCTCGAGCTTAGGGAGCTCGAGGTACCCAAAAACAAAAATGGGAAACTGAAATAGAGACGAGTGGATAGTGCATTTACATAATTACGTTTAGACTACTTTGATACTTCGAAGTATACCGTAGACAAGAGTGAACCTTTGTACCAGGGAACGCGTAGCTTGGATTAGGGTGCGATTCACATTTTCCGCCAGTAAACCTACTATTCCTACGCTGGACGATGTTTTCAATAGCGAAACTCTTACACTTCTTGTATGATCGAGAGTCGAGGCAATATTATTGCCATATTATGGCTAGGCCCAGCAGCACATGTACATGTGGCTAGTTGAACTCCACCAAGGTAAGTTCATCCGATGGCTAGGTTGATTAGCGAGCTAAAAAAAGTCACAAAAAGTATAAACTGGGAACTCCAGAGCACAGCAAGACATGACCAATAAACGGCACTGATGGAGCCGAACGAGGGAAATCAAGGGGCGCATCGACCGCGACTTGTCCTTTTGAGCCAGTGTACACGTACCGATACATTTTTAGACCAGTTTGAATATGGTCTTGCAAGAAGTCGATCGTAATTTCACCAATCGATATGGATTAAAACGACGACAAGTTCCAGCTCATAACGTTTCGTGTTTCATCGACAAATGAGTGGGCGAAGTCGGTATGTGGGATACTCAGCACGGAAAGACCACGTGCAAATACCTTGTCGCCAACCTTTCCCGAAACCACCTCTAGCTAGGAAGAGCTTTCTTTGTGCTCTTTTTGCTTTGCTTTCCTCGTGGTTTTCCTGGTTTGCGCGGGTAGTACCCGCGCAAACCAGGAAAACCCGCCGGGTGCACTCGAAGCTTGGCGTTCCTACAATAATAATAACAAAATATAGCACGGACACGTTAGTTGGCGGGTTGCTCGTAACAATACTACATATAGTTTTGCAATCACCCACTCGAGCAGGATGGACGGCACCCTATCAGGAAACCTCCCCCAAAGTTTTTTGGCGGCTAGATACATCGACCTCAGATCTCTTGAAGGCGTTGCCGGCATGGCGGTGCGCTGAATCCATTCCCCCAGCACCTCCGCCACCTCTGTGAAAACTGCCCACCGCTCTTCTGATCGTTCAGGGAGTCCCAATTCTTGATGGTGATTGTACAGGTTAATATTCTGTCGTAGCTTGTTGGCAAGCGTCTTCTCAGCACGATCCAAGTTATCTCCTGCCAGAGGTTTCTTCTGTCTCTGCACACCCTGCATGAACGTGTGTACTGTCATTACCATGTCGTCCATATGCTCTTCCGAGTACCTCTTCAGCTTGAGCCTGCTGGAGCGCAACTCAGCGCTCGCGAGCGCAGCGGGAATCCCCGACACCGCGTCCGCCAACTCCAGGATTCTCCCCAGTTCAGCGACCACCAGAGCTACACGCCTGATACACATCTTCTGGCTCAAATGCGGCCCATCAAGAGCCTCCGCCAGTCTCCCCAGTGTGTCCCGGAACAAACAGGCCGATGCGTCGTCGAGGCAGTTTCCACTCTCCATGAGCGCCACCAATTGGCTGGTCACAGCTCGACATTTGGTGAGCGCGATAGAGCCCAGAAGGGTCTTCCTTTTGAGCGTGTCAGACTGTTCCAGCATTATGACCTGGCCTGTGACCTGGACGAAGCTCTGCAGGGCTGTGGGCAGGTCCTCCTTCGGTTTAGCAGTCCCTGTAGCTCAATTTCTGGTGCATCCTCTGCGGATTCTGTCTCTGCTTGAAGGTCGATGGCCTCGTCGGTCTGTTGAGCCGCTGGAGCTTCTGCAGCAGCGACGATCTTGTGTCTCGACTGGGCCAGCACGCTGGCTAGAACCGCCTGCTGCTGTGTCTGTAGGCCCTCGATTTCACTGCTGAGGGTCGCAAACCGATCTGCGTCGTCTTGCGAGCATGGCGTGGAGCTGTCGTGGTCCGCCGCAACCTGGAGGTGGAACTGCGCAGCGTCCACCGTGAGCGCCAACTGCTGCCCCACAGCTCGCAGCGTGGTCAGCGCGGGCTGCGACATCCTTTTTGATTGGGTCCGAGTCACGTTTTAGTCTGGCAAATTGTTGGCAATTTGTGATCACTCAATTTTGGCTATTGTTTCATTTTTCGGGGCACGGCCCGTGCCTCTGATGGAGTCTAAAACAATTGATATGTGCCAGCAACGCCAATGCCGAGGCGATTACCGCCTGCTGCGCACCGTACTGTATGGATGCATGTAGGACGCAAGAAGTGAACAATTTAGTATTCTGGTATCTACATGTAGTCGGGATTCAGTTCTCATTCATTTTTGCTTCATCACAGTGTGCTTTTATCACGTACTCAGTATTCGCAAAAGTAGTCGAAAAAAGCGTCGTGAATGTTTTTAGAAAGTGTATATTCTTTGCTTTCATCACTTTGCGTTGTGGTATTATATACTACTACATTACCGGCCATATGCAACCCGGGTTGTATTTCTCGCATCGCTGGTCGATGATTGGGCGGTTGCCCAGTATCGACCAGGATTGTTGCTGATACTGCGCCGAAAAGGCGGGTATCAAGGTTGCGTTTACGGTAGCAGGTGCCGAGCAGTTTTGCAACCCAAATCCCATACAAAAAGTCAGTCACGGTTGCAAAACGACGCCTCCAATACAAAACTAAGTTCTTTTGTACATGTACTGGTGAAGGGTTGCAGAAGCATTCCGCACCATGACAGGTCGCTACAAGCCCGAGCTCGTGAAGTTCATATCTTACAAGGACAATGTGGAGTATAGTAGCAACAGCGTGTTCACCGTTTTTAGCGCCTTCGCATTCTGGTGGACTGCCCTCCTTGGAGTGCACCTGGTCTGCTTCTACGACGCGATATACGCTTAGTACTACTGGATGCCATATCTCACATGGGCACATAATCGTTTGAAATTGCTCTGCAACGACCATATCACCGCAGAATCGTCGCCACCCATGCCACCATGTCAAATTTGCATGCAATTTGCGTCTTGTTGATGATTGGCGGTTCAGTTTGTCAACGCTCGCTGGCTTTCACGCCATGGACGTCGTGTAGTGCTCAAGTCAAGCCCAGTGAAGTGAAATCAGACCAAACAAGCTCAGGCGTCCGGTAGTGCTTAGCGAAAGCTTGCGTTACACGTTTTACTAGTGATAATGAGGTTGTAAAGTTTGTGCCGCATACGGTAAGCAGCTCTCAGTACTAAATGTTCTTCTAGTAGCCCTGCGCAATGATAAAAAGCGCGGCAGGCATCCAAGTCTGCGTGTTTAGAATAATAAATATTTTTAACCAATCAAGAGAAAGTAGCAAACCCGTCGCACAACTCGCTTGGTATTTATTTATACAGTGCGTTGATGGTGTCCTCTAAATCGATCGGGTACACTATTCCAGACTGTACCTCACAATTGACTGTGTACACTCGCGATGGGTCCACCAACGCTTTTGAATAATCGGAAGCTGGCAATGTGCTGAATGATGTGGCTCCAAACCGGATGTCCCTGACGTCACTGCAGTAAGGCGATTCACTTAGAAACAGCGAGGACGACAAATCCGATGTTCGATTCAGAATTGGGTCAATCCACGACCAGAAGAAGGAGACATTCGTGCGTGTAATGTAGATCGACGACAGCGCCGGTGAGAAGGATGTGACATTGCGGGGAAGCTCGGCAATTTGTGTGCTACCAATGCTCAGGTAAAGCATGTCTTCAATCTCGAATAGCTCTGGTGGGACCGTAGTGATAGGGTTTCCAGTAAGAACCAAACTGTACGGCTTTAATTGAATAAGTGATGACGACACACCTATCAGCTGTCCGTATTCAATGTAAATCATCGTTCCAGACCGCCATTTCGAGTCCAGATTGTCAGGTAACTCGCGAAGGTTTGTATAACATATTTTGATGTCGTACAAGTTCGACGGGAAGTCCATGGACTGAAGACCCATCGGTAGCACACCGTTTTTCATATTCACGCGAAGCAGGTGCACCCATTCAAGGTTGGGGTGGTTTGAGCTTGTAATAGCTGCCGTCGTTCCCCAGTCGTTGATGGTTGAGTTGTAGATCTTGACGCCAGTGATCAAGTGAAAATCGCCGATTGAATCTGGGATTTCAAGTGCAGGGCAATGACGTATCACCAACGTGGCGACTGTGGATCTGTCGAGCTCTCCCCATGTCGTCTCAACCTCGTCTTTATTGCCAGAAATGCCGAGCTCGTGGCAGTCAATCATGGCCAAAGTGCAAGATGGCTTCGACGATTTCCACGAGGTCTGTGACACGCACTGCGGCAGCTCGTGTTGCGACGACGCTTGGACTTGCAGGGCTAGTATCACCACGCCCCAAACGCCGAACAAGAGGTGAATCAGACGTAGCGCAAATCGCTGTCCATGAGTACAGAGGTCCGTGTCGCTGTAGCTATTAGCGACCTTGACAAGAGTTGAATTTTCTTGGGCTGCTTCAGGCGCCGAGGGGGCACGTGCTGTCGTGTCGAGATTGCCTTCGTTTTCCTGTATTCTGACGCTATCCGTATCGCAGGCGATTCGTTTTGTCTTGGTGTGAGCTCTGCGTAGCAAATCCTTCAAGTTTGAGGCTGTGAAAAGCGCAGTAAGCGAGAAAATAATTCGGCAAGCGAAGTCGGTCCGGGAGACGACGACGACCATTTGGAATTCATTGAGAGCATGAGCAGACCACTCATCGTTGTGCCATTTTTCTAAGGCAAAGCCCGCGATCTCTGGGTCATACTCGTTTGCATATCTCAAAGCAATAACTAACGGGGCAGCTATGCAGGACAGAACGTTCAGGATGCAGTCGCACGTGATGCAAGTATCGTTCACTCTGCGTAGTGCCGAGTAAGTGACTACGGACGCCAAGCAGTTTAGAGTAAGCAGGAGCACGTAGAACCAGCTTAGTGGAGTGCCAGACAAAAACCAACTCATGAGCTTCGCCAGGATCATTTGAAGTGCCTTCTCCACGATTTCTCGAGTGATAAGAACTGGGTAGAAGTTGTTTCCGTTCACGCCTAACAAACCGCAGCGACTCCAGACGTCCCAGTACAAACGGCTTAAACCCCTATGGCACGATGTCTTCTCTGTTATCGAATCATTTTTTGCTATCCCATAGGCGTCACCTTTTTCTTCTTTCCACAGTGAAAACACCAAGTCTTCACGCCAAATCGATCCCACAGTCATCTGGAATACCGATGCGCAATGCAATGCTGCCATGATAGCGTTCATGCCTGCAATAACACGATGGTCCTTCCCTGGCATACCAACTCCTGCGCTATCAAGGCTTCCGTACAGGTACGTACTCTTCAACTTGGAGTAGAATAGCGCATAGAGCACGTTGTGAATGCCCGTCACCAAGTGCACCACAAGTAGAAAGATCCACCACAATCTGTAGCTCCAGTTTGACACATCGACATACTGCGTAGGTGGCGCCGGCATTCGCTCCTTGTGTGCTTGTAGTTAAGCTCGATTGAGCTAATGGCAAAGTGGGAATTGCTGCATGTCTTGGTGGCCTAAATTTGTCCTCTCGCTCAGGACTCGGGGCGTTACCAGTTTACGAGTAAATGTGGCTCATGAGGATTATCATCCTAATGCAGCAAGGACGAAGGCCGGTGAATACATGTAGGATATATATGGTGGTCATAAAACAGTAAATTGATCATCAAAACTATTCGAGCTATGTCAGAGCACTGACACTATCCTCGAAATCGATAGGGTAGACGGTTGCCAAGGGTTGATCATCGCAGTAAATGGCTTGAGATATGAGATCCAGGTTTGCTTCAGAGGGATCCATCAAAATTGCTGAATAATCGGGTAATGTCGGTACGCTGAAACTCGCAGCTTCTCCGCTCCTAATCTTTTCGAGCTCAGCGCAGTAGGTAGACCCACTAATGATAATTGGCACTGCTTTCTCCACGAGCGGATCAGCCCATGACCAGAAGAAAGAGATGTCCGTGTCCACCATGTAGATATACCCCAGTTGTGGCGAGAGATTTACGACGCTGCGAGGTAGCTCTTGGATTGGTATTCCCCCCATGTACATGTACACCATATCCGCGACCTCAAATATCTCTGGGGGAAGTTCAGTAATAGGGCTACCGATCAACGAAATGCTGTATGGCTCCAATCGTATGAGAGAAGGTGGAACGCTTTTCAGTTCGCTGTACTCGAAGTAAACCGTCGTTCCGATCAGCCACCTCGAGTCCAGGTCGTCCGGCAGCTCACGAATATTCGTGTAGGTAAACTCGAGGTCGTACAATTTTCCCGGAAAAAAATCGGTGGACAACGCACCCTCCGGCAAGACACCACCAGTCAAGTTGACTCGAACCAAGTAAAACCATATCAGCTCCGGGTGGTTCGTGTTGGTGAGTGCTGCAGAGACCCCCCAGTGAGTAATGGTTGAGTTGTACACTTTTATTCCGGTAGTGATGTGGAAATCGCCAATCGAGTCGGGCACCTCCAGAGCTGGACAGTGGCGAATATCCAAGGTGACGACTGTGGATCGGTCAAATTCGTTCCACTTGGCCTCAACTTCGTCTTTCTTGCCTGCAATTGCCAGGTGGTGGCAATCTAGAACGGCCAGGTAGCAAGCAGGGTTTGATACAGCCCAGGGACGCACCTGCAAGACGCATTGTGGCTGTTCAGGTTGCACGGAAGCTTGTACGTGCAGCGCAATTATTACCAATCCCCATAACGCGAATATTGCGTACACAAATCGCAATATACCTTGTTCAGCCCAGGCGTGCCGGTTTGTACCCTCGTGGAGCTTGTGAACATGCACCATTCCCAAGAATGATTTTGGAACAACTTGAAGATTCTTGTCATTAAATAGTTCGACTTCGTTTGTATCAGACCTAATGATTGGAGCAATGCGTCTTCGGCTGGCACCAGGAGCTTTGCGCAAGAGATCCTTAAGATTACTCGTCGTAAAGAACACGCCAACCGAGAAGATCGTTCGACTAGCAAGGTCCTTCCACGAAACCACCACCACCATTTGGAACTCGTTCAGCACACGAGCAGACCACTTCATCATCATACCATTTCTCCAACGGAAAGCCGGTGATTTCAGGGTCATATTCACCCACGTAGCTAAGTACCACAATCAGTGGCACGCCGATGCAAGATACAAGATTCAGCGTGCAGTCGCACATTAGATAAGTAAAACGCTTGTAGGCCTCGTTTCGCTTGAACAGCAGTGAATAAACCAATACAGACGACCAGCAATTCAGAACAATCAGTGTCAAATAGAAGCGATTGAGCAGCATACGGGGTAGTAAGCAGCTCATGCGGTAGGCTTGAATAGTTTGGAGAGTCGTCTCTACCAGCTCACGGGCGACTAAAATCGTGTGAAAGTTTCTTCCATTCACACCGATCAGACCCCGTCAGCCTAGCACCTGCGAATAGAGTCGGGTCAACCTTGGCTTTGGTGGCTTGGTCTTCATTCTTGAGGCCTTGTCAGTCGAGTGGAGCTTGCTTGACTTGAAGGTTTGGTCCTTGTCGTTTTTCCAAGGAGAAAAAACTAGTTCACGACGCCAAATGGACCCGCCAACCATCAGCAATACACACCCGCCATGCACCACAGCCATAGCAGCATTCACGAGGGAGATGACTCGATGATCTTTCGCTGGCATACCAATCCCCGAGTAGTCAAGGCACAAGTACATGTAGGTATTTTGGAGCTCTAGATAAAACAGCGCGAAGGACGCGTTGTATCCGCAGGTCACCAAATGCACCACAACCACCACATTGTGAAGTTCCACTGCGACAGGTCCACATACTGAGAAGAAGTTGCAGATACCTTGAGCTTTCCAGACATTTTGTCTAGGTCTATGGTGCGTGCGTGAAAATACCCCAACCGCTTCCTTGTAGACGTGGTTTTCCTCCAGTGTCTTACCACTAGATTTTTGGACAGCTTCAAGGAAAATAATACACTTCGAAGGGTGCTCTGCTCAGTGGTGACTTCAAATCAGCAATGGATGGGGAAGATGCGGCCACCGAAGCTGTATGCAATGGACCAAGATTGAGCCTGCTTGCCCGAGCGACTGAAGATCAGTCCTTCACGCCAACCGATGGGTAGGCTTGCTAGCGCTGCACCTTGTGGGGGGATTGTTCTTTGCACTTGTGTGTTGTGCCTATTGGAAGATGCCAGACCTGAGTGTGACGACTCTTTTGGATTTCTATCAGCTCGGAATGAACTCGAAGCATTTCCACGCCATTGCAATGGCCCATGGCGTGATCGCTGCGTTGCACGGTGTGTCAGCGCTGGCGATGGTGGTCAGATCGATTCGAAACAGGAGGCTCTCCTTCCGTGGTAACTTCCGTGCACGCCGCGAATCCAAAGCAACAAATCGGCATCGAGATCAGCACAAGCATGGCGGTTCCGCTATCTCCCGTGGGTTTGCGGCGGTGTTTGGTCGTCGTGGTTTTTTGGGGGCGCAAGGGCCATACTACGACATTTTGCTGCTTTGTCGTGAAAGCATAGAGACGCAGGGTCTCCGCATGAGTCCAAATGTACCTCGGCGGTGGCTGAATCGTTTCTACGTGACACTGCTCGTGCTAAATTGCTGGTCAACGGCATTTGTCCGTCACGTGTTCCGACACAACAAGACCAAGATGCGTCTTGTAGCGCTTTTGGCCGATTGCATCCTCGATCTGGTGACTTCCGTCGGCATCTCCTTGCTCCTTGTTCTGTCGTACGCCAAGGAGTTCGATATCGCCACGGGAATTTCAACATTCTACACTGGTTTCAGGACAAATGGCTCGTTAATTCGATGAACGCGTTTAACATCATCCTGGTTCGCTCGTGGGGGGGGACCTAGCGACACGAATCGTATTCGCAGTAAGCATGCTTAGAAACTTGAACACGATGGCGGGGCTGATGACAGTGGCCACAGCAAAAGACTACCAGACAGCGCCAGCTCAGCCTCGAGGGGCAACAATTGCTCCATTCGAGGAGCCGACTTCTCGAGTACAGAGCCGCACACATGTCGTGGAAGTGTGGACAGAAAGACTGGCAGGCTCCAAGTTACTGCAAATTGTATTTTTCTGCTGGGGAGTCGTTATTCTCGGTCTGCATATTCACGCTGAAATGAATGTGATGCTGCCCCAGTGTTTAGTGCAAGTTCACCCATGGCGAGTCTCGAGACCGGCGTATTCACTTGTTCTCTTGAATTGCCTCACTGACGATACCGATGGCGAGAGTGAGCACTCAATTGCTCAATGGAGGCAGAATCTGTTAAATACTTGCTGGTTCGGAATTGCCCAAGGTTCCAAGTCCCATCGACACTGATATCTTTTCGGTCATTGGCGTCATTTAAAGTGTACAACACGACCATCGTGGAGTGGGAAGAAGACGCAGCGCTGAGCCAAGACAGCCATCCTTCGACGCAAGGTGCAATGTTCATACGCGTGAATCTGACAAATGGAGAGCTTCCCCCATGGCTTACTATCAGCACGTTTCCCACCATCGCTGCAGGTCATTAGCTTTGTCTTCTCCAACCTGCGGATTTTGCCGGTTGATTTGTACACAAAATGGCCTCGGTACTCCACTGTTCATCTGGATTCGACGCAATTCACGGAGTTTCCAGAGACGCTATGGAAGATACGTCCGTCGGTACTTATCATGCCCTACACTCCGATTGAAACAGTACCAAAAGAACTGTTCGAAATAGAGACCATGTGGTATTTAGACTTAGCGGGGACCAAGCTTTCTGCGTTGCCACAAGACGTGCAATCGCTGACGAATCCTCTCGTCGGTATAAATCTTGGGGGTACCAACATATCTTCATTGCCTTCGTGGATTGACCCATGGCTCCAGCGAATGGCAAAGCCAAGTGGCCAGCCTCTGGCGGCTTCTGGAACGCCGTATTGCCTAGAAGTCGAGCAGATTCTTAGTGGTAACCGGACAGATTTTACTGGTGTGAGATCAAGTGCGATCGGGGTATCGATGTCGGAATTGATGGATCCATCACGCTCAAGCAAAGAATTTCTCGCTAGCGCTGTAAATTGCCAGCCTTCGTTCCTGTATCGCTACGCGTTGGCATTCGAGGATCAAATCAAGTGTTTTTGGTTGCATGGGAGCAACAAAATCGTCATTTGATTACCAATGATGCTCGTGTACTGTAGTTAGTAGGAGTCCAAACTCAGGAATGGGGGCTGTTATCGCAGCTAAAAACAAAACATTCACCACAGGTGTATAAATGGAAAGTATCAAACATACTACGTGTTGAGCAACTCGCAGCGATAGATGATGCTCTTGCTGGAGTTCTGGAGGAGCGGTTCTCTCCGGTAGTAATTCGTTTCTACTGGGCTTGCTTCGTGTCGCTTCATGTGGCTGGGCTTGTCTACTACGGATTTAGTGCGTGGTGTTATTGGAATTTGCCTGGCACCCGCTTGGACGTGTGGCTGAGTTTGTACCGTCTTGGCATGGAGACGCACCATGACCGCGTAATTGCAGTTTTCATAGGCGTTGTCGCGGTGATTCACGGTCTCTACATCTTGTGGATGATTTTCTGGTCCTTCAAGAAGCGACAACTGGTGTTTGCTATCTACAATGTGGTGCAGATGCCAAAATGCATACTTCGATTCCTTCCAAGCACAAGAAGAGGCTCTCGTTCAGTTCACCCGAAGAGTATTTCTCACTATATGTATCGAGCGTTCTTCGCTCGGGATGGTTTGCTGGGTGTGGATGGACAGTATTTCGACAGCATTTTATTTTGCAGAGAAGTTGTGGGGATGGCGCTTCAAACTCATCAAGCGTATCGTATGAGCATGCTGCTTCCTCGAGTGCAGATCAACAGAGTGTATGTTGCTCTTCTTGTTGCCAATTGCTGGACAACCGCTCTAGTTCACTCGGTGTTTCATGCGAATTCAGTGAAGAGCCGTATGTGGTCTCTAGTAAGTGACTGCATTCTTGATACGGTGACCGCAATCGGCATCTCGACAGTGCTGTTGGCGATGCACATTAATGACTTCGACTTCACGATATCAGGGTTTCCTTTTTACAAGTGGAACGAAGACATTTGGGTTGTCCACGCCATGAGTGAGTTCCAAATGATTCTGGTGACATCTTGGAGAGACTTGTGTACTCGAATGATTTTTGCGATAAGCCTGCTGAGCGACTTGGATAGCATGAAAACGGCAATGCGGGTGAGGCGAAGAAAGAGGTCTATCTCAAGCACTAGAAGTAACAAGCATCGAGGTAACAGAGCAACACTGGTTGCGCCCTACTTTGCGAGTGTAAAATTGAAGAGTGGCCTTGGCGTCAATATTTTTCGAAGAAAGCGAACTTTCTCAATGTTGGATGCAAGTGAGACCGTGGATCACTACGCAGTCTTCGTGTTCCTTACTGATGCTGGATTGCCACGACGACCAGCTTCAAGGGAGAAAGAGCGAAGTGGCGCAACAGTGGAGCGCGTTTGATCCAGCAAGCGTAACCCGCGTTGTGGTGAGGCACTGTCCAGCGCTTGAAATGCCCGTCACATTGACATCATTCTCGAATTTGAATGCGATCAAAGTATATAACTTGACAATTGTAACATGGAACGACAGTGCAGCACTGACGCAGTCAAGTCATCCAAAGGTCATGACACTCTTTCTCGTCCGCGTCAATTTACCGGGTGGTAGTCTTCCGGCTGGGCTTCATTCAAGTGACTTTCCTCAATCACTAGGAGATATCGAGTTCTGCAGCACGAATCTACGCTCGTTGCCTGATGATATCGATTTGAAGTGGCCCCAAGCCGGAAGTATCTATATCGAAGCAAGTCAGCTCAAAGAAGTTCCGCCATCTCTCGCACGCCTGGCTCCATTCGATCTGTCCCTGTCAATGAACCCGATATCGGCACTGCCTGTTGAGCTGTTCGAGCAAGAATCGGTGGGGTACTTAAGTTTTGGCAGCACACTTATCTCACAACTTCCTGAGAGCGTCACAAAATTGTCTTCCCAACTAAACGAGATCAACCTCAGCTACAACAATTTATCGTTCTTTTGGCCGTGGATTGATCCTATCGTCGAGCAATCCGAAGTTTCTCCCCTAAAGCTCGCAGGCACCCCTTACTGCCGCGATCTTGATCAGATCTTCGCTGGAGAACAATCATTTTTTACTACTGTTCCACCCATATCTGATGGCAATGGGGCGGTGTCGGTGTTAGACGATGCCTCTGTGGGCAATTAGGCCACATTGAAGAAGAGTGTGTCCTGTGACGATCAAGACAAGACCTGGTACCCAATTGACTTGGAAGACGAATACAGCAGTGTATCATAATACCCGGGGCAATACTAAGAGCGTTCTCTCAACTCAAAGTCAGGTTGATCTCATCCACTTTCCCTGCACCGTCGTACAGTCAAAAGTACCAGCAACGCCATATACCGTTGATTCACGCAATGGCGAGTTATGGGTGCAAGCAACACTACACTACAGACGAAAAGAATATGTCCGAGTCTTGTGCGTCTCCTCTCGTGCTCTTCAGATAGCAAACCCCGCCTCCCACATCTGACCACGAAAAGGCTCCGCAGCCCACCGTCTTCATGCATGCGGAGCAGCAGCCGTAAGGGCTATCGCTGGACACGTTGCCAATATCCTTGCCCGTGTACTCCACATAGAACTCCAACGCACAGCTCGGTGCTGCCGGATTGGAGAAAACCTGACCAGACTGGACGCCAAGCTCCCAGCTCACTGCGTCCTTGCGGTTCTTGAACCAGCACGTGCCTCCTTGGTACTCGTTCCATGAGAACGCTCGACAGCCGCCGAAAGCCTCGCACAGGGAGCAGCACTGCTTCGCTTCAGCCGCTCGAGCGCTTCCGATGTTGTTGCCCACATAGTCAAAGTCGAATTCCAGGCCACACGTGGGCTGCTCCACGTAGGGCGACGATGAGATAACGGTGGGGTCCACCACCATGTTCCCCTTGCCGCTTTTGAGCCAGCAATTGCCTCCGTTGTACGTCGTGAAGGTGAATGCTCGACACCCCGGGAACTGCTCGCAGATGCTGCAGCAGTCTCCAGCGTCGCTGGCTTTCACGTCGGCGAGGTCCCTCCCTTCGTAGTCGATTCCGTGCTCGAGGACGCACGCGTTCGTGAAGCGGAACGGGGCGATAGTGCCGGACTTGACGTTGGCGTCGACTGCGATGGAGCCCCGTCCTCTCTTGAGCCAGCAGGTGCCGCCTTGATAGTCCGTCCAGGAGTACGCTCTGCAGCCAGCGTCTGCGTACTTCTGGCATTGGTGGCAGCAGTCGGTGGCGTTGACGGACGCGACCCCGAACAGGTCGTTGCCCACGTAGTCGAACCCGTCCTCGATCACGCACTCCTCGAGAGCTCCGATTGTAGACGTTGCAATGATCGATAGACTTAGCACTAATGTAGTGAAAAGCTGCATGGAGATTTGATACTCAAGCGACGCTGGAAGATAGACCGTGGAACGTATGTGAGACTTTTGTCAAGTCAGGAGGAATGGGTACATTAATTTTTGATATACTCAAGGCGTGATAAGTGTATCGAAATGATACCAGTCGTGGAGTGTGCGTACATGTACATAACCGGCCAAATGCAACCGAGGTTGTATTTCTCGCGCTGGCGCGCAGCTAATTGGCCAATTGCCTGATATCTGGCCAGCAGGGGGGTGATACCATGGTAAATGCAGCAGTATTGTTTGCGATATCGGTTGTACTGAGGGTTTGAATCCTCACTGATTTGTGCAACCTCTGCATACAAAAAACTAGTGTTGTGTTTCCCTCTTCGGTTGCAACGATCCAGGTATTATCAAAACCAAAGACACTACGTACGAGCGCAAGCATGATGTCAAATCGATATAAGGCCATTCTCTGCGAGTTCATGGCATTTAGAACAGGTCATACCTTCAGCACGGACACCACCTTTACCCAGGCCACTTTGCCGGAGATCGCCCCTGGCGGTGTGTGTCACTAAGCAGGTTATGGGGGAGGAAGTAGTGAGCGTGCTTGCACTAACGCTGCAGTGGGCGTCACTGGTGCTGCCTTGAACATTTGACTACATTCTCATTCCTAGTGCACTCAAGCAATGCGTTCTATAGGCCTACATCCGCGCCTGAGGGGACGCAACAGTAAACCCCGTGATGCGCGTTCCCTTGCATGTTGCCGGTGATGGTGCTCAACAACAGCTACTTTTAAGTATTTAAGATACGGGACGATCCAGACCACAGCGATGGTACTGATCATGCGCATGGCAGTCAAGGCAGCATGACAGCAAACAGCACGCTCAAGGAGCTTGCTGCAATTTACTCTAGACCTCAGTGCAGCTGAGCACGGTGCGAACTAGTTTGCCTACTGCATCGCAAGGTTTTCTGGGACATGGTTGCCACGTTAGTGCGCACTGGGCTTACCAGCGATGTTGCCATCGACAAGGTCTACGCTACGAACGGCCGACAGGTGACTAAAATCCTCACTGCCCTTCGCCGAGACAAGCGTCATGGCTGACGTCGAAGAGTAGTTTTGACGAATAAAAGGCTCCAATTCATTTATTAACCAATCACATCACGGTTGCACTCAGCGTTGCACACTTGACCCCAGCGTTAGCCGCGGTGGCGCCCTTGGCGCTCTTGAACCAGCAAGTTCCGCCCATGTGATCCGACCATGAGAAGGCGTGGCAGCCGCTCTTGGCCATGCACTTGGAGCAGCAGGCGTATGGGTCGGTGCTCGGCGCATTACCGATATCGTTGCCAACGTAGTCCACGTTCAGCTCCAGGGCACAACTGGGAGACGCCGGGTTGGCCTTCACTTGGGCGGACGTGACGCCCTCCTTGGGGATGACGCCGTCCTTGCGGTTCTTGAGCCAGCAAGTGCCGCCGTTCTCCTTGGTCCACGAGAACGCGCGGCAGCCTGCCGTGGTCGAGCACACATCGCAGCAGTCCCCCTGGTTTACTGGCAGGAGCACTGCCGATGTCGTTGCCGACATAGTCGACGCCCTGTTCGAGGCCGCACGAAGGCGCCTCCAGATACGGCTGGGCCGACCGCGCCGCCGGGTTCACGACGGTGGGGCCCTTGGCACACTTGAGCCAGCACGTTCCGCCGTTGTGAGTGGTAAAAGTGAAGGCGCGGCAACCAGGGAAATAGTAGCAAGTGCTGCAGCAGCTCAGTGGCTTGAGCATATGCACGCTGCCGATGTCGTTCCCCACGTAGTCGATGCCCTCGTCCAGTTGGCAACCTCCGAAGTTCCCACTGTCGTCGAGAGGCTGCATGGTGGCCGACTGGACGGTGGCGTTCACGACGATGGTGCCACGGCCGCTCTTGAGCCAGCAGGTTCCCCCATTCATGTCGGTCCAGGAGTAGGCCTTGCACCCGGTGGTCGCCTCGCATTTGGCACAGCATCCGTCGGCCGTGGACGAGGGCCTCGTGAAATTTTCGGATTTCCTGGGAATTAGGTAAAAAAAAGTGGGGATTATAGCCGATTATAGGCCACCATGTCCCCCTTTTTTTAACTGCCTCCCCCCATACTTTTCGGGCTGCGTCCGCTCCCACGTAGCCAATGTCGTTGTCGATGTAGTCGAACCCAGGCTCCACATAGCACTGGTGCGTGCTGGTGACCGCAGCTTGGGTGGCGAATGAGCCCAGTGCTGCAGCCAACGCGACGAGGGAGGAGACTTGCATGGTCGGTAGTGGAAGCTTGGGGGCGAGGAAGGAGGCTTGGTTTCTTGGACTGTGAATTGGAAAATGAGAAGCGCTTGTGGAGCAGCCAGGCAATCAGCAGCTAGAACGGTGGAAAGCCAAACGGACACCATAACGCGAGTCGGTTTCGTCTACAGACGTAGATAAGTCCTTGCACCCAACGCTGCGAACATTCTTGGTGCCGGTGTTGCGCTCACCAAGCAGCATATCTTTCGCATGTTTTCCTACCCTGATAACACTATTGTTGGGTGTCCCTACTTTAGCCAAGGGAACTCTGTTTGAGGATTTTTACTGCCAAACTAGGGGTGCGTTCGGCAGCACACAATTTGCAATATTTCGCATTTTCTTTGTACAAATTGCGTGTTTGCGATTTAGGGGCAAATCGTGTTTTGTTCGGTCGACCATTATCGCGTTCAAAATGCTATTTTCCTTGTCGCCGAATTTGGCGACGTATCCCGCATGATCTGCAATGTGAGCTCGTCGTCCTCAAAATCTTATCCACTATCCGCCTTGAATAAACTTGCGACCTTAGCATACACTTCCTCTGCTGTTGTGATGGCACGTAACAAGCCCTGCGCTCTCTAGAGTATGCAGCAATCGTACGAATGTACGCCGCTGCATTCTCGCTATGTCGTAAAACCTCGTTTCACTGTCAGATTCTAATAACTCACGTACATACGTCGGGCCTTGAAGGATCGATGTGTTGCGTGTGACTTTTGCATAATGAGCACGCAAATACGGGGTAAGCGCGACGACTGCCGCGAGAGTATCCTCCTCTGTTGAGGAATCACTATCGGCGGTTTCTTCTCCTCCTAGGTCCTGCATGGCAAATTCCAAACTGAACCAAGGATTGCGATTCGCTTTTCCAATACTTTATAACCTGACTTAAGCGATATCCGTTTCTTTTATCTCCTTTGCTAGGGCAGCTGCAGCCGTCCTTCCATGGATGGCCTAAAAATGGAATACGGGGCAAAATCGGGAAAATCTATGGAGCTCTTCGAGCTTTGGGAGCTAGAGGTACCCAAAAACAAAAATGGGAAACTGAAATAGGAGTTTTTGAATACGTATTGTGCAGACCTAAAAATAGTCCAGCAAGTTGAAGCTGTTGTATTGTGTAGACCTAAAAATAGTCCAGCAAGTTGAAGCTGTTGCAGATGCCGTTGTCCGTGCTTAAAACAAGGTGCCAGGTGGTGGGGCGTGGCTTTCGACACATTTTTAATAGCACAGAGCTTCAAGATGACACATTCCTCGATCTGGTCTTAGCATGCACTTAAGAATAGTTCCGAAAGTTGGTTGCTCGTGCGGATGCTTTAAATCGTTTTGCTTGTACAAATGTTCTCAGAATAGCCCTGAAAGTTGCCTTGTTGATGTATTTTTGCACGTTAGAGTCGCAACTTTCAGTGCAAACGAAGCCTCAGTCCTCAAAAATGGTCTCACCCCCCACCGCCCCACCATCCCCACGTCGTTTTGCGATCGACCCGCTACCCGAGCAAGTTTTCGACTCGTACGAAGAAGCAGAGGCAGCTTTACACGCGTGGAATCGCATGCAAATCATAGACGTGACGAAGGCGCACAACAAGAAGAACAAGCTCAAGGAGATCCGCCAGCGCGATTTTCAATGCGATCACTACGGCAAGACGCAGAACACACGAGGTCTGCGGGACGAGGATCGCGTTCGAACTCAGCGAGCGACACGCAAAATTGGGTGCAAGATGAAGATTCGCTTAGAGGCCGTCGACCAAAACAATTGTGTTGGCAAATGGGGGGTTGTCCACCTCAACGGATCGCTTTACCACAACCACCCGCCTTCCGAAGACGTCGCATTTCATCCAGGGCATAGGCGTCACGACATGGCAAGGCTGGCATCTCAAGAGCTGACTACGGCTGATTTGGTTGCCTCTCAAACTGCCATTGGTATATCTCCTGAAAGAGTTGCTGTAACGATCCGCGCTGCCGATCCCAGTACATCTATCACGACAAAGGACATTTCGAACAGGAAAAATGCAGAAAGGCGGAGTGAATTGGCAGACGACACGCCGACAGAACTGCTTCTCAAGAAATTGGCACAGAACGACTTTTTCTTCAAGTCGGAAGTCAATCCGGAAACGGCAAGACTTCGGTATCTGTTTTGGTCTCACCGGGAAATCAAGAAGTTTTATGCGCTGAACCCGAACGTTTTGATCATGGACTGCACCTACAAAACGAACACTTACGATTTGCCTTTACTGAATATCATCGCAATGACAAACATGAACAAGGTCCTGCCGATTGCTCAGTGTTGGCTCCCTGGCGAGAAAGAGGAAGACTATACGTGGGCGCTTCAACAATTGCAGAGCAAGATAGAATTGTACGAAATCCCGTGGCCGTCCATCATTATCACCGACCGAGAACAAGCCTGCATGAATGCCATCGACAAGTTGTTTCCTGATGTTCCTTCGTTGGTGTGTAGATGGCACATGAATCGCAATGTTTTGGCTAAGACCAGGACGATCCTGGGCCAGATTAAGATTGCCAATCCCGCTCCTGGCCAAGACACACACGAAAATACAGTCGAGACAGATCAGTTCATGTAGTTGTATTACGATGCCGTCTCCTCCGAAACCGAAGCCGATTTTGAAGACTGCCGAGCCGCCATCCGCTCCATGAATGTGACGTTGGCAGACTATCTGGACAAGCACTGGTGGAAGTACAAGACGAAGTTGGTACATTGCTGGACCTCCGCGTACTTGCACTTCGGATACCGTGACACGTCGGCAGTGGAAGGTACACGTTCCAAGTGCAAACACTGGCTTGAATCTAGTCGTGGAGATCTGTTGACAGCTTTTAAAAAGCTTTTGCCGTGGTGGAAATCCAGTATCAGCTCTATCAGTCTTGCCACGGAGAGAGATGTCGGCAAAATTCCTCACGCACTCCAAGACGAGAGATACTCAGCAGTCGTCATGTTCATCAGCAAGTACGCTTTGAACGCCACCGCAGAACTTTGGAAAGAGGCACAGCAGGTTGTTCGCAAACGCAAACCTGCTACGCCTTGCTCGGGGAAGTTTCGTCACTCTAACGGCAGGCCATGTGTCCATGATCTTGTTAAGATTATTTTGTCCGAGCGCCAACTCAAACTACGGCCCGAAGATTTTGACCTGCATTGGCACACGCGACGAGGCCATACCGAAATGCGCGTATTGGAACCAGAACCACGAAGAATGAACAAGTCTAACAAGCGCCGCAAATCTCAAAGTCACAAGAAAAACCAAGGACAATCAGGAACTGCCCGCGATCCGACATTCAGTGAGCGAGTTGACCGCAACCACCCAGCCCCATATCCCCCCCAACCGATGTCGTTTTCCGAGTTGTTGAACTTTGCATCGACTCTAGCATACGGTGGGGAATCGGCAGGTCATCTAAGTCTCCCGTCGTTACATGAGGAACTAGAGCAGAACGCTGCTGAAGATGGAGCCAACGGAACTACTGATGGATACTATGAAGATTTCATGCCACCTCGAAGCTGGGGATTTGCTGGACAGAGACCTTTCTAACTCAAATCAACGGAACAGATTAGAAGCCAGTCACATAACACATCATATGCTATCTAATTTTCCAACAATACATGACATTCCATTGTAACTTTCCTAAAAACGGGTAGATAATTCTAACAACTACAAGAAATTCTTATTTAAAACAGCCAGCGTTGGTCTAGAAGGACGCCTAAGACTGATTTTAGTAAATTAAGATAGATTTTCGTTGAGTAAGATAGGTTTCTGCGCTTTCAAGATTGATTTGTGTGCTAGTAAGACCGCCTTTGGAAAATCGTAAGACCACAAACGGTGTAACAAGAACAGAGATATTCGTGGAAATTGGTCAGACTAAAACAAAATTGTGTAGACCAAAAGAGATGCTTTATTTGCGATTTAAAGCCCGAAGGCGGTTTTCTAGCTGTGCAACACTACAGGTAGCCGCAGGCGTTGGTAAGTGGGTCCTTGCTTAGCGAAATGCCCCACTTGCGTCGTAGATAGTAGGATTTGTTTTGGCTCTTGCGTTTTTCCTTTTTGTCCAATGCACGTTGGGCTACAGCCCGCTTGCTGCAGCCACGCTTCTTAGCAAGATGACGCTGCTTCGAGTACTTAGTCGAAAATACCTTTTTGCATGAGGAGCTGCGACGAGCAGCAGCGGTGCTTGTCTTCTTGCCAGGAGCCTTCTTCTTCGTCGCAGCCATCTTGAGAATGACTGCGGTTTTGGCGCCACTACATTGTTGGCTCTCAGTGACTGCTGTCCCTTTCTTGTCGAAGTGCCATAATAATGTTATTAAATCCCTGTGGGTTTTAAATTAAAATACCAACACCCAACTCACTCTACGACCAATACTTAATATATTGGTAGCGCGTGATGAAGATGTACTAGCGGTTCTCGGTCTGCTAGCATTTCTTCAAACTGAAGACTTCAATTTTCCACCCATCTGAAAATAAAATAATCCTCACCAGCTTATCTGGTGCGTTGGTTTCCGAAGGAGCGTGGCCTTAAGTCATGAACGTATTTTTGGTGTTGGTTCGTCCTTCCAGTTGTGTGAATCAAAAAAAGACACGAGAGCTATATCCCGATGAGCTTGTCCATTTTTGTACCATGTTTGCCGATCGTGATAAGAAGCGAGGCAAAATCTAAATGTGAGCTCGGTATTGATGAACTATGTTTGGAGTTGTTCAACTACGCTACTTTTGGGCGTGGTCTCGTCCTGCAGTTCCTCGACTCGCGACCTTGCCAGAAGTCGAACAGCTTGGACGATGCCGGGAAAAAGTTAAGCCGTTGAAAAGTCCGTCGCAGTTCGTCGACCTGGGGCCATGGAGCTTTGTACTGTGGTGGTTCATCATCCTCGCGGTGCATTTGATTACTTTCGGGTACAACACGGTCTATGCGATGTTCTACTTTGCGTTGCAGGAGACCTACATGTACCAAACGTTCGAGTACTTTGGAATCGGCATGGTGGCGAAAGACCACCACGTCATTGCCAGCGTGAACACGTTGATGGCCGCTCTACATGGTGTGTGCATCTTACTGCTGGTCGGTGGATCTATTTGGCAGCGCGAGTTGGCGTTCTCGCCGTGGCATCTGGGAGATGGGTCATACACCCCGATTGCAAGCAGAAGAGGTTCGTCCAAGAAGGCGAGCGAGATGAACGGCGAAGATAAAAACGGGTCTCGACTGATGTCTGCCAAGCTTCACACAGTGCGAATGTACTCCAAGATATGGGGTCGCCAGGGTGTTCTAGGCGTGAACGGAGGCAATTTCCATGCAATCCTCGTCATCCGAGAGCTCATTGAGACAGGGTTTCAGACTCAGCAAGCTTACCGGATGAGTTGGTACCTTCCCCGTTGGCTACTTAACCGCTTTTACCTGGTCTTGCTTGTGCTCAACTGCTGGTCGTCGATGTTCGTCTATTCACTGCTGTTCAAGAAGAACGAGGCCCGCAGGCGGTTCGCGTGTCTGCTATGCGATTGCATTCTTGATCTGGTGTCCTGCATGGGGGTACCTCTGATTGTTGTCTTGAGCTACGTGGGCGAGTACAATCCTAACATCACTGGTTTCGATATGGAGAGATGGTACGATGAGCAATGGTCCGCGCGTGTCTTGAACGAGTTCCAGATCGTGTTGGTAACTTCATGGGCAGATTTGATCAGCCGAACAGTCTTTTCGTTTGGGTTGATATCTACGACTTCAAGCTTAAAGGAGCTTCTGCGCCGAGCACCCAGTGGGAGTAAAAGGCGTATTGCTTGCGCTGCTGATAGTGTTCGAATACCAGACAAACCCAGGCGTGCTGAAGCAAATGGACCTACGCTCGATGGCATCATTGGAGCGCATCAGCAGGACAAACCCGTCAAGGTTGGCGCTGGCAGATACGCCGAAACAGGAGTGCAGTCGCGTGGCGGTCGCATCATGCTACACTTAGCTCATTTGGTTTTTGGAGTATGGGGTGTGGTAGTCCTCGGTCTTCATATCGAAGCATCTCTGCAACCTGAGCTGCCGCAATGTACTCTGCAAGTGCACCCGTGGGCTGTGACAGAACCAGCGTGTTACCTGGCAGTGCTTGACTGCAATCGACTCGATATCACCGGTAGAATGGATGAAGTGAAGGCCAAGTGGAGTGAATTTGACAGCTCCAGCGTAGTCACGTTAGTTATGCGTCACTGCCCTGTAATTGAAGTGCCCGATATCATAGGCGAGTTTCACCGGCTAACGGGCATCAAGGTTACAATTCAACCATCGCCAGTTGGGAGAGCTCTGCAGCAATCGCCAACAGCAACCACCCAGACATTAAGTTCCTTTTGTTGGTTCGCGTCAACATGACGGATGGTCTTCTCCCGGCTGGGCTCCACCCCGACGATTTTCCTTCTAAGCTGTACGATATCGAGCTTTGTTATACCAATTTACGGGAACTACCGGATGACCTGGACTCAACATGGATGATCGGGACGATGATTTACATCGAGTACAGCCAACTAACGAGAGTGCCATCAGCGCTGACACGATTGGATCCGTACTACCTGGCACTGACAGGGAACCCCATCACCGAGCTTCCATCAGAGATCTTCGAGGTCGCCGATATGCTGTACCTGGGCATTGGCAGCACATTGATCAGCGAGCTGCCGCAGAATGTCACGAATCTGTCGCCGCTGCATTCATTCATTTACATCACCAACACCAACATCTCGTTCTTTTGGCCGTGGATCGACCCGCTCGTCGAGAGAAATCTGGACTCGTCGTATTCTTTGCTTCTGGGCGGATCATCCTACTGTGCCGATCTTGAAAAGGTCACAAGTGGTAAAGCCAACAGCTTCAACGTTCTACCTTCGTCCAACTACTCCGCAACTCTGATGGATCCGTCTGAAGCCAACCGCGGTGTCATTCTGCACACTGTCAACTGCGAGCTTGCATTCGGAGCGCTATTTTACCCGATAGAATTTGAGGATTCCAATAGCGCACTACAATAAAAAAAATGTTGTGTGCTCTAAAACGTAGTGACAAGATGTTGACAGGTGCCATGCTACTTGTTGTTCGAAGTGAGTCAAGTCTTTATTTGCAAAGTATTGTACTTCATATGTGAGGGACAGATCCCCCAATCCCAGCTACAGCAAGCTGCTTCACCTTCGTCGCAGGTCGCAGTAGTTTCACTAGCGTTGGTTTCATTTTCTTTATCCACACTAGCTGCAGGAGCTAGTGCCGACCTTCCTAACCTCTTTTCAATTCAGTCTTCTTTTCTCCTACTACTACTCAAGGCTCTTCGTTTTCAAAGTAAAACCCATAACATCATATGCACAGTAATTTCTTGCCAAATTTGGCCACCCCTCGCCATGATTTGTAGAGAGCCACGGATTCTCTAAATTTGTCGGTCATCGTCGTGCGTGGATCGTACAGGGGACCGCCGAGAGACACTGCTGGTAAAACGAGCGAGCCCGTATGGGGATCTCGAACCCCTGCTCACAGCATCGGGCAATGTGCAGCCCCGCCAGAATGTACGCCTCCGCCACCATCTTGTTCCTGTCTCGCAGTTCCGAGGCCCACGCGAGTCGCAACCCCTCCGGCGTGCAGAAGGTGCGGAGCTTCATCTTGACCGTAGAGTACACCCATTTCAGCTCGGGCGTCTTGGGCTTCTTGAGCTGGCGCGGGGTCGTCTTCGGGGCGCGCTTGGTCGGCACTGCATCATCTGTCGTCCTCCGCTTCTTCGCGACAGCCTTGTTGAGCTCTCGACCGGTCGAACGCTTCGCTCGTCGACGCTGCGTGCGACTGTTCGCCGGTGTGGTGCCACGCTTCCGCTTACCGACCGCTGCGTCTGAAGGGCGCGCGTCGCACGCCCTCATCAGCGCCGTTGGAGTGGAGCTGTCGAGGTTGAGGGTACAGAGGTGTTGAAGACGCGGCAAAATCGAAAATGGAGAAGTTCCCGACTTGTGCATGGTTCCTGCTCCTTGCACAATCCTGCTAGAGGTTGGCTAGACGTTCTTCATGCGTGCGAGATCCGCTGATGTCTACTCATCCTCAAAGCTCATGGGCACGGAGTGTGACTATAGATCGGTTGAGCCCATATCTTCTTCAATTTTCACGTCTAGGTGTGGGTTTGGGTATTGTCCCAGAAAAACTTTGGGGGGGGAGGGGGGGGGGGTCGCACGGAATGTTAGCCCTTCTACTTGACTTGTTCTACAATTTCAGGGGCAACGTGTGGGTATAGATAGATACCGTATATGAGAACTCCTACTTCAGAGAGATCTCGTAATACAGAGTATAAAAAACGTGCGTAGTGAACACTCTCCCATTCCAAGACGGTCCGACATCAATCGCGTCTGGGCTCAGGTGGCTGCACAGCGGATGGCTCACGAAACCCAGAACCATCTCCTGCTCAACTTCTACCGCCGGATCAAGCAGTACATCACAATTCGTTACGGGCTGACCGGCCATGATCGCTACCTGGAGCTCAAGGGGATCCTCGACCCTGAATACGACGGAGACGACGACATCGTTCTGCAACACCGCGGAGGCATCCCCCGCAACGACGACGGATACTTGGATCAACGTGCGAACCGACTGGTCCCGCTGGTGCACACGTTCCTTACGTTTGTGGAGAACCACAACCTGGAGCACGAAGGTAAGCCCGACTTCAAGATGGCCCGATCCTACTCCTTGTTGCCGACGAAGAGAGGATTTGTGTGATCTCACTTCACCATGTCGTCGGGGGGCTTACGCGCGCTATTACTGAGGAGTGGCAACATTACCCCGCCGGAAGGCCACCAGTGGAACGCCGTCGAAGACAGTGAGTGGCGTCGGCTGTTCAAGACTCATCTTGTTGAAACGTTTCGACCGGACGGCACACCAAGCCGTGTCTTCGCGAACGAGGTCACGACAGACGGGACGTCGGTAAGCATATTAGTGAAAAAAATCCATCCGCGAGCGCGAGTCGTCTCGAGCGTCAGCCTCAACCGCGTCTCGAGCGTCATCCTCAACTGTCCTCCGGGGGTCAGCCTTAACTCCCGATCGAGCGTCAGCCTCAACTGCCGCGAGATTCTCGACCGTTTGGGGACTGGACCCGGGCCGCCGAGACATGTTCGTGGCCACCAACAACCACGGCGAGACGATTCGGTGTTCCCCAAAGGAGTTCTATCGCGACGCCTCGTACACGAAGAGCAACAAGACGATCCGGCACTGGTTTGACTACGGCGACGAGGAAGTCTCGGAGGCCAACCGCCTCATGCCGACGAAGAAAACGTGCTCGTTGGCGAAGCTGGAGGCGTACGCCAGGTACATGGTGCCTCGCTTCGACATGCTGCTCGGGTTCGCGATGCGGAAGAAGTTCTGAGACTTGCGATTCCGGCGGTACTGTCAATCGCGCAAGAAGCTGCACAAGCTGTGTTCGATGTTCGTCGCTGACCGAGACCCCGCCGCCACCATCGTGGGCTTCGGGGACTGGAGCTGCACAGACTTCGGCGGCGTGCTCAAGAAGTGTCCTGGAGGCCCCTCAAAGCAGTTCCGGAGCGAGCTCTCCAAATACTGCCGGGTCGAGCTGGAGTCCGAGTACCGCACCAGCAAAGTGCACCACGGCTGCAGGCAGGCGCGCCCCGGCGACCTGGTGAACCAGTACCAACGACAAGAATGCAGGGACGGCGTGGTCCGCACTCGCAAGATTCACAGTGTACTCCATTGTCTTCGTAACAATGGCGGATGCGGTATTACCGTGAATCGCGATATGAACGCCTCCCGCAGAGTGATTTGTTTTGGGTCAAATTCGGTCAAGGTCAAATTGGGTCAACACACTTTAAGCCTACAAATTAGCAATAGTTATTAAAAGTTGACCCTAAATTTGACCCATACAAAGGCACTAAAACAGTTCCTAATATAACTGTAATATTAAATACTTTGGCTATTGTACATATTGTATGTATTTATAGAGGTACGTAGCAGGATTAAAATAATACCGAAGTGGTTTTGGAAGTCTGGACTAAGTGCAACAATATGTACGGTTGCGTTAGCATACCCAATTAGTGTGATAGTACCTCCGCTTTGTAAAGTGGGCATGCAGGCAAACCGGCGAAATGTTGGCAGACTGTTTGTGGTTAGGGTTGAAACATTAGCATGGGGCTGCAGGTTGATCCGTGTAGCAGTGCGGTATTGTCTTTTACAATATGAAGCTAGTTATTCATGCATTTTTCAGGTGTATTTATGGATTTACGGTTGTAAGTCAGCTTTCACTAGTACTCCGGGGAGAGGGATGCTATCGACGAGATGCATAAGCTGTTTTCGACTTCTGAATCTTCAAAACCATCAGTATCCGAATCTGAGTCCGAGCCGGGTTCGAGATTAGAGGGTGTGTGAGCAGGAGCGTGATTTGGAGCGCGATTGAAATATCCGCTAAAAGTCTAACATTTTCGCGACTTTACTCTTCAATGACACCAATAAACTGCGTGAGATCTGGGTGTGCGACGGACAATGCCTCATTAAGCGATCTGTTGTAGCGCTCGAGGGGGTTGTTTGTCCGGTTCACTAAATCTTGACGCAGACCAGACACATTCCACCATTCCGGCTTGAACGTTTTGATCCATGTGCTTTCAAAATATTTCCAAAATCGCTTCCAGTTCTCCTTTGAATATGAAATCCCAGCTGCCAGGCAGTCTCTCTTCAACCGAGCTCGAACGTCACGTTTCCCTTGACCAGTGATATCGGAGCGCGGGATCACTGTCAGTCTGTCGAAACATCCCTCCCGCATTGTCAGGTATACTTCTTCTTCCGAAATATGAAGTTTCAGAATTTTTCGTCGAATTGCATGTTTGAAGTGATAAAGGCAGCCAATGATGCGGGTTTCAGGAAACTGGTTCTTGACAGCCTTGATCATTGCATACTCGAAATCACAGGCAACGTGGGCTGGCTTGAGTTTTCTCTTGGTCGCAATGAACACGAAGTGCAGCAAATGTTCGTAGACGTCGGTAGTCTTGCCCGTCGTCAGCACATAAAACACGGGCAAATACACGTCGGAAATGTTGTCGTACATCATGATGATCACAAGCTGGTAGAACTGCACCGGCACACATCTGTACGTGGCATCGAAGAAAAGAGAGGTTTGCTGTTGCCGCATACGATGATGCGCCCATCCGATAACTCGATGCAAAACCTCCTCTTCGTAGTAAGTGAAGTGGAACAGAAAGAATTTCAGACCGGGGTTGTTTCGAACGTCGCAAACATGCGGCCGTAGATTTCACGCCCAAAATGGGCTGTTCTTGTGCGATAGATCCGACCCAAAACCTGCTTCTTGGAAGCACCCTGAACGATCAAATCATCGTCGTTGTAGAACTTGTCGCGAATTATGCGCCAAACTTCCTGAGGCGTGAGCGTCACGTCGGGCAATCCAATTTCATTAATCGCCAACATCATCTGTTCCTTCTAGTTGACGACGGTCAGCATTGAACTTATCGGGCGGCGGACATCAGAAGCACAATCTGGCTCATGCTCGCAAGACACTTCGTCCCCAGCATCTTTCACAAAAAGCTTGGCCTTGCAACCCGTCCGTCAGTAGACACTGCACCGATAATTCGTGGAAGCAGACCCGGTGTAATACCAGGCATAGGAATACACTTGATGGCTTTTCAAATTGAACATCTGGAGATTGAAGTTCTCCTCCGATCAGATGACGGCACTCTCCATTTTCTTCTCCATCCATTGAGCCCAACGTTTCGACTGGCGTTTCCTCAAGGATGATCGTCTCGTCGGAGGCATCACTGTAGTGAGATTCGTCGTTGCTGAAATGGTCGAAGTGCAGAGGCAGTTCGCTGTCCATTGTAGTCGAAGATAGGCGGAGTGGAGGGTGAACTTGAAATGCGTGGAAGGCGCTGGACACGGACGCCATCAAAACTTGTTCGCGGCACGCAGGATTATACGTAGATCGGACTCAGATTAGCGACATATTGAACTAAATCGAGTAGTTTTCCCTGCCGATGTCAATTTATGCTCTCTAATCGCTTCATACCGCTTGAGAATTGTTATATATCAGACGTTCCTTATTCGCGCCCTAATCTGTAGGTTGCACCCTTGTTATCATGATACATTTTGATCCAATTTGACCCATCTCAAATTTGACCCTCCAGTTGACCCAAAAAAATGTGTTGACCCACATTTTTTTGACCTTGACCCAATTTGACCCAAAAAAATGGATATCCTCCCGCAACATTCTGCGCGCGTTTCGGGTGGGCAGCCCGCTCAGTAGGAGCACACAGGAAAGGCCGGCCTAGTGCCTCAGTTGCTAGGTCGTCGCTGGAATGCGAGGTGTCCCAGTACTGTTAGGCTTATTTGCATTAACCTAACATAGTAAGACCCAGCAGAGTGAATAGCTCAAATGGATCCAGACACAGCGCCGGAACTCGTAGAAGCAGTGCCTTGAGCCGACTTGAGCCAGCACGTGCCTCCGTTGTAGTTCGTCCACGTGAAGACCTTGCATCCCGTCTTCGCCCGACAAATAGCGCAGCAACCTGAGGCCGTCGAGCTAGGTGCGCTGCCAATATCGTTGCTGGCGTAGTCGACGTTGTTCACGAGTGTGCATGTGGACGAGGATGAACTGATCTGAGCCGATCGTGCTCCACTCTGCGTCGTAGCAGAGCCCTTGGCGCTCTTCAGCCAGCACGTTCCAGAGTTGTAGTTCGTCCAAGTGTACGCGTTGCATCCCGTTCTGCCCTTGCAAATCGCACAGCAACCCTCGGCTGAACTGCTGAGAGCGTTGCCGACGTCTGCTCCCCCGTAGTTGGTGTTCTCTTCGATTGTAGAACATGACGAGGTTGAGCTTCCACCAAGTGTGGCCGATAAGGCCCCGCTTTGGGTCACTGCGTTTCCTTTCGCGCTCTTGAGCCAGCAGGTGCCGCCGTTGTAATTTGTCCACGTGTACACTCTGCAGTTCGAGTTGGCAGCGCAGATGGAGCAGCAACTGCTCGCTGAGGCACTTTGCTGGCTGCCGACATCGTTGCCTTGATAGTTGACATTGTTCTCTGGACTGGAGCAGGTGGCACCCGACCCACCGTTGTTCGCAGCGATGTAGCTCTTGACCTGGTCAGCGGCCTCGCGTCCGATGTACATGATAAAGCCGTAAGGGTTGACCGTACTATCGCGCATGGCGCTACCGTCAGCAACGAACACGTTGCTCATGCCAATGACACGCAGCTTCTCATCAGCACAACGAGTGCTGTCGGCCGAGTTCTTCGATGTAAAGCAACTGCCGCCAAAATGGTGCGTGATGTACCCGCGGTTTGCTGCCACCCAGTTGGCGACCGACGTGTTGTCGGATCCCGCCGAAAGGAACGTGGCGCCTTGAGCCACCATGGCGCTGACAGTGCGTTGTGCGTACGACTGCATGGCGGCCAAGTCACGGTTCGTTCTGAAGTAGGGCGTGCCTTCGTTGAAGGCCTTCCAGTTGCCATTACCGTCGAACCCGGAAGCCGTCCTCGACTCGGGGTTGTTCACGTACAGGGCCAGCGTGAACGCGTTGATGCGGCTGTTGAACTCGCCGAACCCGTTGGTGAGGGCTGTGGACTGGAACTCGTACGTGCGTCCTTGGACGTCGTAGTTTTCGTAGCTGATGAGGGTCGGCCCAGAGCTGGCGAAGGGGCCCGTGAAGCCTTGGTTCATGTACTGGTCGATCGCCCAGCTCGGTTTGGTTTTGTATTGGAACGAGCTCATCTGAGGGTGCGAGAAGGAGGCAAAGACCACGTTGGTGTCGAAGAGATTCCGCCCCACATTGCCGTTCACGACCCAGCCTGCAGCTTGGGACACACCAGCGAAGCCATTGCGTCCGTTGAGCATACTCAGCTGGGACGAAGGACCGATGCCGCTCTGAATCAGCACCTTGGGCGTACTCAGCGCCCCGGCGGCCATGATCACAGCACCCCGAGCCGAAAGAGTTGCTTGGGTTCCCCCATTGTAGACGACACCGGTAGCTTTCCCACCGGCAGCTCGTAGAATGAAGTCAACCTTGGCGCCTGTGAGGAGCTTCACGTTACTGCGCGTGCCCATGGGGCCCCAGAAGGCATTGGCAGGCGTGTCACGCTTGCCATTCTTGAAGGTGAACGGGGCGTGACCGAACGTCTTGCTCTTACTGTTTCGCGCCGCAGCGTCATTGATGGTGCGCTCAGCGTACCCTCTCGCTAGCAGCGCCTTGGACACAATCGAGTAGCCCTCTTGCGTGTACCAGACACCGTTCGGGGACGGCTTGTCCGTGTGGCCGTGGAGCTTCTCGTTCTCGTCCATCTTGGCGACCATCTGGGCCGCTGAAAACGGCCACTGCATGGTGGTCACGTACGAGTCCGGCGGACGGAAGTAGAGCGCGGCGTTGATGGACGAGCACCCGCCGACGAGTTTGCCGAGCCACATGTACGCGTCGCTGATCCAGTCGACACGGTACTGCTCGTTCGCCGAGTTGTACGTCGTGCCGTCATACTCGCCGGGGATGTCGAATTTCGTGAGTCCGCGGCCTTGGGCGTAGTTGGGGGCGTCGGTTCCCCCCGTGGCCGCTAGCGACTTGGGGCCGGCTTCGAGGATGAGCACGGACACACTCGAGTCGCGTGACAGATACTCGGCAGCCACGAGACCGCCGGGACCACTACCGACTACGATGGCATCGTAGAGTTGGGCGTTGACTCCGAAGTTGGCGGCACTGAAGGCCAGCAACGCAACGGCCCACCCCGGGACACGCATGAAGCTGCGGAGTGAGGACCTTTTTGCTCGAGTTGGACTGAAGTGATCTTCACCATCGGAGACCAGTGCAGGGCGGTCGTCACATGGATGGTAGAGGTGGGCACGACTGCCTGCTCGCGCCTGTATTATAAACCGTTGCGGATCGCAAACCCATGTGAAATCCATACAAACTGTCTGTCGTTGCGCGGTTCCTTTCTGTGGCCACGAACAGAAAAACATGGTTTGCGTTTCTGAACTCCTGTGAACCCGGATGGTGAAGTTGAAGTCTGGTACTGTAACGTTAGTAGACGGCGGCTTGATACAAGGCTTTCCGTGGATACGACTCGTATTACGACGGCCGTTACTGACGATGAAAATGCCGTGCGCTTATTATTTAATGCCGCTGAGGTACATCCAAGGGTTAGTTGTTGCTACTGACACCTTCAGACAATCGATCACGTCGTGGATACTATCCTGAAGATCAACTCGCCAGAGTTCTTGCCAATTGTAGGTTTACATGTACAAATAACAGTTCTGATGCTTAGCTTTTAGAGTGTGCGACGAATCACACCATCGACAACGACAGAGCGGACCAGCAGAGAGCAACTAACATACCGTCGTCAAAAGGCCGAGAGCTGTCGTTCGACGCAATATCCTGGTCTAAGCATTATTGTACAGTAAGCTTACGGTACTGTAAACAAATTTTCACGCTGAAATCTCAATACTAATTGTTGTACTGTAGGCTACAGTCTGTAGCACGCTGAATTGCTGTGTTAACCTTGAAACTTGTATTGGTTCCTCTTTTCAGTCGAGCCATACTACTACGTAGTACTTGAAGTACTATCCACCTACTCTGTCTATCTTCCAGAATTTGACCGTGTTCACTGTGAGCTTCGCAGTACCGAATGAACAAAATGCCATCATGCCACCGTCTCAATGGATACTTCCCGCCACGTCGAGCAGATTCGCAACGTGCGGATCGCAAGAGGCTTTGGGGTTGATTCTCGATCTTCAGCAACGTTTCTTACAACCACGTACGCTCTGGTTCATCGATCAAACTTTGCGCAATTTTGAGATCGAGATCATTTAATGCTTGTCCGTTGACTCTGCTTTTTAGCGCTAGCTTTTGCAGCCAATGTGGTTATTCTTGCGGAGGCCCTGCCATAGATTTCATTCCCATCAGAACCCACCACAACAGAAACAAAGGAGAGCAGTCAACGTACCTTTTCAATGCTTTTGACACTCGTCCACGGTTCTGTTTCGAAAACACCAAAAGCTGTCTCTGGAACCTTGACAAATGCGTGGGTAGCTCGGGTCGTGGAAAGGTTTTACACGCCTTCCGCGTCCACTCATCTAGGACTTTGCCGCATTCCGAGAAGGTTTCCCATTGCTCCTCACTTCTTGGCGGTGCAGCGCCAATCTCTTCGAGTCGCGTACACAATCGAAAGTCGCGCATGAAGTAACCAGCTAGTTGCACAAGTGCCTCGCCGACGTCTTGTGGGCCCTCCTCTGACTTGACTTGGGTCACCAGTTCTTTCATCTTGGAAAGGTACTCTGTACCATCGCGGTCTCGCTCCTCTAGCAACGCAACTCGAGCCGATATCAGTCGGGGATCCATCAGGGCCGCTGGCAGACCGGAGTTACTTTGCGCGATCGTTACAATCTGTCCGATAGTGTCGACTGCCGTCGTCAGCCACTGCTGACTGGCGTTCTGGTGGGTCATATGTCGCTCCAGGAGCAAAGGAACTTTGGCTGTAGACTCACAGAAAGACGCTGCAACTTCATGCGTAGGGACCCCACCACCGACCAGGAACTGCAGCATCTCCCCCATCGTTCTGCTGCCCAAGTTGAGCAATTTGCTGATCGCATATCGGACGGACGACCTTACGCTCCTCCCCCTCGTCCAACCTGTCGACCGCGTTCGCACACTCCGAATACAATTGCATCGTGTGCTGAAGCTGGATTTCGTGCTCCTTGCAGTCCACTCGAGTTGTCATGGGCTGCGGTTGTTGCGTCTCCTCTTCATCTCGAGCGCGTTTTCTGCCAATAATATTCGATGTTATGTCTTCGTCTCCCCATTCATCTGCGTCTACCGGTAGCGCTTCATCTTCTGTCTCAGTTTCGGAGTCGGATGGTCGTGGGGGAGTCTTAGCAGCGAGGGCTCGCGTGGCAGACCCGATTTGGCCCAGCAAGTGCTCAATGCGGATCAACGACGCTGCGTAACCATGAGAACGGCCAGCGACACGAGGACATTGCAGCTCAAGCTCAACTCTGGCTGCAACTCGCGAAAGCTCCTGCTCGACTTGGTGCAAAGTGTCCATCGTGGTGCAAATTGTTGAGTACACTCGTACTTAATCGACAAGCTAAACAAAATTATTGCATCCAAAATGAAACGTTATTGCTACAAGCAACATTCGCGACACATCGAAGAAGTGCGAAACGCCACCATTGCGACCACGGATTTCAATCCTGGACGAGTCCAAGACGTGTTCCAGGTTCAACTTTTCTTTCCCCTCTCCCTGACAGATGCGAGAAAGCTGACAGCAGGCCATACAGTTGGCCAAGGGACTCAAACACCGATAAGCACTGACACGACCGACATACCGCTACGCCGCCCTCCTCAGCCAGCACCAAGCCGCAAACATGCGCTGTGCTTCGCATCCGCCAAAGTAGACCGTTGTCTGGGGCTGCTCTGTCCTACGTGGTGGCGGAGCACCGCGCTGCGTACGAGTCCACGCTACGCGCGCCACCTTTGTGCCGCGCACACATCAAGCGCGAGTATTCACCCAACGTGCTGTCCGCGTACTGCACTGCCGCTTTGTGGAGCCGCAGCTGAGAAACGCCATATCAAGCTCCAGCGTCTCGATGCCGCTAGTGCCAACCCTCTAAATTGCGCGAGTTCATCAGCAGTTGCACCTCGCTGTTGTTCGCCCTAGTGTCCGCCAGAGAACATTCACCAGTTCGGGAGCACAGCGGTGGTTTTGTTTTGAAGCGTCGTTGTACCAGCCGCCATCTTCAACCGTCGCAGATTAAGTTCTCCATCATCAGCTATTCGACAAAGCCCCGCGTGGACGACGAGAGGAGTGACACGATGTGACTGAACCAAAATGCACTGGTCACCACGCACTCGGATTTGTGAGTCTGCATACGAGAAGAGAAGATCAGGGTACGACGGGTGACCGGAGTCACAGAGCCAGCATGAAGGAGTCCACAAAAACAAGACAACGAGACCAAGACGCCCGCGAAGGACGAGCCCTGGAAGTGTTCCGGCCCGAAGACTCACGATTTATGTCCCAGAGCCGATTAGTGAACCAGAGTCGCAGATAACGTCACAGATTGGAGTTGCTGATGAGGTGGTACTCTGGAAGAGACACCCATACAAAGTCCAAGTGAAGTCAGATATCAAGATGTGTCCAGACCAGAGAGTGGGACAAAAATACCACGGGTACCCAGTCAGTCACGGCCGCGTGTGAAGATGCGACCCCGACCTGTTGGACGATTGCGCGTCCCGAAGTTGAAGCTAGGATGCCTTACTATACAAAGATCAAGATAAAACCAGAATGTGTGTCGAAGACCGACGCCAAGACGCAAGAGACCTCTAGCAGAGAGATCTTCTAGCCAAGATAAAAGAGAGAGAGAAAGAGAGAGATACCAAGATAACCTAATACAGAATCCGTTTTGCCTCAAGACCCACAAGTGCAGCGCATTTTCGTGCACGGGAACGAGGCGAATATCGCCTGGGACCAGAAGACCTGCTTGGAGCAGCCTGCCGGACGAGGAGCAACCCGCCGGAGGACCGAGACGTCCGAAAGTCGACATCCAGACACACCGACCGTGCGAAGGGGACGTGTGTGGATTCTCACCCCCCCAAAAAGGTCAAGTTCACAGTTAGGCGGGGACTCGGGCTCGTACACCGGGAGTGAACCATACTATTCCATATATTAGTTGGTAAGCACACTCTTTCGCAGAGGGGCTTCTCCATTCCATATTAACTGCAGTCTGGAAGGTTTGTTAGTGATCTGTATTAACAACTCACTAGGTGGAATCCGGTCCGCCGAAGCCAAACGGCCCGAGAAGGGGATTACGCAAGGTACACACGCCACTCCGAACGAGGTTTCTCGTTTGGAGGTACCCGCCTGTTCTCCGTCCGGAAGTCCCACTTTCGGAAGGGGGACGGGTCCCAAAGGGGTAGCGCGAGCACTTCACACCTGGGCGGCAAAAAGTTGTCACCGACTTCGCCACAGAAGCCTCGCTCCGCGCCGGCTTCATGCCACTTGGTGTTCTATCTGGTGCCAGTACCCCGATGCACGCTCACGAACGGGGTCGGACTCCTACCAGTCTACACGGAGCAGCCAACGACTCAGAGGAGGTCGATAACGCCAAGCACGGCGCAGATGATGTGGGGGTGGAGTTGATGCAGGTGGCCGGTACAGCTCAACAAGAAGATAGTGACGGACACGCGGGTGAAGATAGCTCCGTGGTAGAAGATAGCGACAGCCAGCCCAAAACCGAGGGTGCCAAACATTCAGCCAGGCCTAACGATGATGGTGAACATGACGCGGACGAGTCGAAGAATAGTGAAGTGCAGGATGCTGGAGACGCCGCAACTAGATCAGCTCATGATGGTAGTGAAGTGGAATGCAGGATCCATGTCGATCCACCGCAGATCTGGCATGATGACTGGGTCGCGTGGAACACATATTTTGAAGACTACTGTCGTCGCTCGCTCCAAGTTCTCCCTGTTTCAGAGTTTCAAGGCCATGCTGAGCGGAATCGACGAATAAAGGAGTCAAAGAAAGGAATGCTAGGCGATGTTGAGTTGTTTCCTGAAGAACTCGGTATGTACATGCGCGTGTATATTTGAACGCATGGGTGGAAATCGCGGAAGTCGCGTGCTCAAGGCAAGCGCCCTCGCCAGCACATAAGGTCGACAGGGTGCAAGTTCAGGTTTGTTGTACAGTGGCAGCATACTCAAGAAGGGTGGAAACTGCGCGTCATGTCGGGCGGGCGCTACGCCCATAACCACGAGATATCGACGGACACGTACAACACATATCCCTGTTCGCGTGGCGACTCCGACCCGACGGTGAAAGCCCGGGTTGAAGGGATGCTCGACGCAGGGGCAAAGCGGTCAAAGATATACCACTACCTCCTAGAGCATGCCCAGAATGTTATCATGACCACATGGTGAGCTCAAGACAGTCAGCCTTTTCAACAACGAACGACCACGACGCTACCGCAGCGGAGGTAGCTCGTTTCAACGCTGCGGATGCTGAGAACGTGTCGACTGTGACTGAGAACGAGTCTGGTACTGTAGGAGTGATCTCACTTTCCACTGCGTACATGCGTAGGATGTTCAGCCGGTTCCCCGAGGTACTGCTGGTTGATTCAAGTCACAAGACAAACCGGTGAGTAAGCGTTGCATTGATCTATCGACGATCGTCCCAGGACTAACCCGCGATTCTTGCTCAGGCACGCCTATCAGCTTCTTACCTTCATGGTAATGAATCAGTTCGGCAAAGGATCCGTGGTGCAGCATTCGCTGATGGAGTCTAGCAGTGGCTGGCACATGCTTCACGCAATCGAGCACTTTAAGCGCGCGAATCCCGATGGGATGAAGTTACTGCGGGTAATAGTTGTCGACAAGGACTTGAACGAGATCCGGGTATTGAAGCATGCGTTTCCTGAAGCCCGTGTCCTGATCAACTCGCAGATATCGACGGTCATGACCAATTCTACTCGGCCCTCGACTGGGTTCAGGATACGTGGCGCGCTCTTAAAATAGGCCGACCGCAAGACAAGTCGCACGAGATGTTCAGTGACACCAATCAATCTTCTGCAAGCAGCTTAAACTGCGGGGGTGCAAGCGAAGAATCAGTCGCTGAAGGTTGCGGAGGGTTTGGCGTCTCTGCGCTCCATACATTTCGTTTGAGTGTGAAGGCAAGTTGCCCAGGATAAGAAGAAAAACGTCAAACAGGCAGCCGTCGACGAGCGCGCCAGTCGTCGGTGGTACGAGGCTTCCGAAGAAGCCAAAGCCAAAGCTGGATACCGTAGTCTGAGGGACCTGATGGACGCGCTCGACCGACACAAACCCAGCTTAACTGAAACAACAGAGCGACTTTCTGGTGTGATCGTCAAGGGCGGGGCCTCTGGCCATATGAAGGTATTGTACAAGAAGCTAAGGAATCCTGTTCTCATCCGGGATTCGTTCTACCTCCTACCACCGAGTCTTCTTAAAGCTTGTATGGACGCATTTCATGTCGCCAACAATGAGTACGAGGCGATTGCTGTTTATGAGGAAGCAGACAACAGCAGCAGTCGTAGCGTCAAAGCTGCCGAAAACGATCTAGTGGAAGTTGTGTACATCAAGGATTCCGGCTACTTTTCAAGAGCTCAGATCGAACTGTTCAAGCGGGTTGAAAATCGGAAGAATGCGTGCGAGCTCGGAGGTAAACTGAAAGTGTGGTTGCTGCAGGAAGTTATTGGATCTGTCGACGCCCACATGCACGGAGAAGTCCGCGCGTTTGCCGACCTGGTGCTGACAACATACCCGTACGCGTAGATTAATGGGCTCGAAGCTGTTCCTGATCATGATTTTTCGATGCTGTACCTTGCAGCATCACCTGTATGGCTTAGTGACGCCTGCATCCGAGCGCTGTGTGAGAGACTGGTCCACGACTTCCCATCCGCGCGTTTCGCCGGCGTTCAGAATGTAAAGCAACAGCCGAAGCGCACGCGGAACTGCCAGCCCCAGGAAGTTGATCCGTGCGTCTTGGAGAAAGTAAAGGAAGCTGCAGTGATCAGCAACATGGAAACAGTGAGGATCCCCGTCAACTTCGAGAACTCTCACTGGTGCGCGCTCATAGTGCAAACGGCGGAGAGGCGCATTTACTATTATGATTCCCTCATGTAGGGTGCGTTCTCGGGGCCTCTGAGGGAAATCGCTAAAAGCATAAGGCGTCTGGAGTTGCATCATTTCGATGTGTCGGCGTTAACCAACCCGTGTCAGAAGGATGTTTACAATTGCGGCGTCTTCGTGTGCTGGGTGTTCATCAGGCACGTCGTAGACAACGCATCCAGATTGTTCGCTGCTCACAATATATGAACGCGCGCCGATTTGAATTGTTCTACTATATTTTGACTGGCAAGGTGAACGTGGTACGAGAGCGCACGCCTGTGAGTGTTCGCCGCCCTCTAAGTGTTGTTCCACGCAACAAAAAACGACAGTACGGGTACAATTAGCATAACTGCGAACCAGTTAAACGTACAAGGGTCATGTGAACCTTGTGGCCTACATAATGGAGCTGTAAGCCACGGTGTAGACTCATCGATCCTCCCTAAGACCGATATCGTTTCCATGACCTCGCACGAGAGCCGCGTTACGCCAAACGCCAACACTCAAGAAACGCAGCCGAGCATGGTCCACAGGTTGCAGTCTGGCCAAATCCTGGACGTCCATGACGCGCCGGCGGCACCAACTCCCGGAGACGCTGGTGTTGCTTCCGAGGCGAGCGACAGTAGAGTGACACCAACTCCCGGAGATGTTGGCGCTGCTTCCGAGGTGAGCGACAGCAGTACTGGAACGTTTGGGCTGAAGGGATTCGCTATCGTGTAGTGAGCGCTAACTAAATACACACCGATCCTTTTCCTTTACCAATTGAGTCCGTTTCGTGTAGTTTACTGTCCCGCCTGGTGATCTCAGGATGGCACCCCATCTGCTTCGTCTTCACAACTGATCATAGCATAAGGGGAAGATACGCTCATATCTTCGTGCGAATCTTCCCGAGGACTTCTGAAGGAACTTGAGTCCTGGTCATATCCTGGTCAAGTCTTGGACACGTACACGATTATTTTCCTTGGTCGCAACACCAGCCAACAGGAAATCGGCAAGCAAGAGGTATCAATCTCCACGTCACGAAAGTGAAACTTCGTACAGTACGAACTAATGCCGTGCGTTGCCCGGGAAGCTCTGGATATTTTCAGCTACATTTACAAGTTTAACCCTTTCGCGAACACTTGGAGTTTGTATAGTATACGAATCGAAGTAATTCAAAAATAGATGGAGGCGTTTCGCCTCCTTCGAGTATGTAGCCATTCGACCCTTCAGGAAGGTTGAAGAACAGCAGGTGGCAAAATGCCGCCTTCGAGGGTGTCCAATGACGCATCCGGATTGGTCAAAATAAAATATTGGCGAAGGGTCGCCTCAAAACATGCGAGTATTTAAACAGATGGGGGCATTCTGCCTCCTTCTGGAGGGTCAAATCGTACCGTGTTTTGAAAAGGCCCTCGAAGGAGGCAGAATGCTACCTCCGGCCGCGAAAGGGTTAAGTGTTTTCATCATAGCAGCTTACATGTACTTGTAAGTACTTGGATAAGAGTCTTATCATAAGACCATGCATGTGAACAAGATACGGTACCTCACAAATGAAATACTTCGAGTACTTGACAGATAAATTGCCATTTCGCAAAATCTAATCATTTTTTCTGATAAATCGGTTTTTCTTAACACTAAAAAAGCGGCTTAAAACCAAGTCTACAGTAGTAGTTGCAGTAATAGGTTTTGAATGCAGCTGAGAACTTACCCCCTGATTTTACGGGCGCGAATGAATAAGATTCTCTTGCAAGATGCTTCAAACAAAAAGACACAAGAGGCGCGTGCCAAGAAGAATTTCTTAAATGACCTCAAGCATATCCATAATTATCACGGAAATCCTGATATATATTGATATTTGTAGTATTGGCCTTAAAGTAGCAGAATCAAGGCTATCGGTTTTGTGAGGACTGGTTTAGCATGTTATTTGTGTCGCTCTCACATCGTTAGATACTGACAATGAAATGGTTGTTTACCCGGCGGCGCAGACGACGGGGAATCTGTCTTTCCAGATCTTCGAGGCAAGTTTATACCCGTGCAGCTCGAGCGCCAGTCATTATCGGCGACGAACTAGCGACAGGCCGAAGAGGGGCATCCCGCCTTCTCATTGTTTGTTTAGTCTAAAGCTAACCTCCGCGCTACTCGGGAGACGTTGCTACCACCAAATAAAGATGTCAAGTTCAGTGTGAATACAGTCGAATTCTGTGTACGTTTGGTAGACCAGATCGAGCCAGGTTTCGAGGTTCGGGTTGAACTTTGCAGGGATCCCAAGATAAATTACCTTACCCCGACTGGCCCTGATTTCTCGAAAAGTAAGCGCGCGCCCGCGCCCTCCGATTCCATGGGATTCATCGATCCACCCCCTTGGAGACAGAAGCAAAAGTGAAGGTCCCTGTTTAAGAATGACGCGCACAGCCGACACGGTACACTTCGATGCAAACCCCGCTTACTTTACCGTCCTTACTAACGTTGATATCTGTTAGGCGGACATGTCCCTCAGATGCCGACGTAACGCGCACACAGCGCGACAGCGCCGAGTTGGAGCGGGCACTGATTCGCGAGCACCAACGCAAGCTTCGAGGCGACAATGATACGACTCTGCAGAAGATGCCCCCGTTAGCAGCTCAAACTCGTGGCGTCTTGGAAGCAAACCGGGCGGTGAACGTTGCGCGCCAGCGCCGCGACGAACAGAAGATTCGTCTTGCGATGGAAGGCCGGCGCAAACTCACTCGGAGCGCTACCGCCATGCTGCGAAATGAAGATGGGGAGAACGATGGAGCGCACGCCAGCGAGCAGAGATGGAACGAGCGGTGGGAAGCGCGCGCGGTGCGCGAGATGTTTGGCATTGAGCCAGATTCAGATTCGGACGGCGGTGCACTCGCCGAGGTGATTTCTGCATTTGACGAAGCTGACCGCGAGCGGTCCCCCAATGGGTACCGACGACTCTGACTACGAAGCCAAGCCGCCTCCGCTGAGTGACACAGGTGCTGACGATGCAGACGATGGCGAAGAATATGACGAGGGTGAGCGCGACGACAAGGACGAAGTCGAGAGCGGAGAAGTCGAAGTCGAGAGTGGAGAAGATGACGTCGTGAGCGAAGATGTCGACCAAGGCGCCGAGCTTCGGCCTGTACCTCCACCTAAATTACGCCGAAGTTTGCACCAAACGCATTACCTTCGCGTACAGGGAGCGGCCCCCATGTGGTTTTACTGCTTCAAGAACACGTTCGACTCGTGGGAAGCATTTCACGAATCTTTTGATGACTTCCAAGTCCAGACGTACCAGCGGTTTTCCAAGCGCACGAGTACGTCGGTCCGCCTCAGGAACAAGCAAATTCGTACGATGGACAAGGCCAGAAAGAGGGCAGGAAAGAAAGCAAGGAAGCCTGTGAGGACTGTCCCAAAGGAATGGGCGATGTACTCCAAAACTATGGTATGCACGCATGGACAGCCCTACGAAGCGAGGGGCAAGGGCAAGCGAAACCACAACAACGGTCGCGATACCAAGTGCAAGGCGAGGGTGAACGTGCGTGTTACCCCCACGCTCAGCGGGTCTTGGTGTTTGCGCGTGAATGCAACCGGCAACCATAACCACAACCTGAACAAGCACATCTGGGAGAGCTACGCAGAGATCCGGACGGTGAAGGACCCTCAGCTGACAGAGGACGTGTCAGTGCTGCACAAGGCTGGGCAAACACGCAGGGAATACTGCAGTATCTTCCTGAGCGAACAGGTAAAGGTTGGCTACTTTCGGTGTGAAATTGGTTTGTAGTCAACTAATTTTTGTGCATATTTGGTTGATCTTGCCAGGTAAGAAAACGATCCGGCGAGACGTTCACAACATGGTGCAGCGACACAAAACTGCGGAGCAAGCCGGCCTCACAGACGCGCAGCGTGCGTTCGCATTGATGGAAGAATTTTGCAGGCAGCATGGTGGAACCTCCGCTGACATACTCGTCGATTCCGACACCAATGTTTCTCGCGTTGCAACGTTCCAGTCAGCAAGAATGAAACTGTTGTTCAAAGCATTTCCGGAGGTGATTCTGGTCGACTCCACGCACAACACGAACGTGAACCGCTACAAGCTGTTCAGCTTCGTAGTTCACGACGTGTTCGGGAAGGTATCTATGTAGACGAGATTGTAGCTGTGATGTACAATAATACACATGACTAACGAATCCCAAGGGTCAATATGTTCATCATGCACTTGTAGATAGCGAACATAAGGACAATCTGCGGCGTGTGCTGGAGATTTTCAAGGCAAACAATCCTGACTGGGCTAAGATCCAAGTCGTCATGACGGACAAAGCTGTTCACGAGAAGGATGTTCTGCGGGAGGAGCTGCCTGATTCTGGGCAACTACTATGTCAATGGCACGTCATAACATGGTTGAAGAAGCAGAGCGCTCGACTAGCGCCCTCGGTGAAGAATGAAGTTAAAAGTCTCGTTCGGCTGCTGGTGTATGCGAGCAACAAGGATGAGTATGACGATGCGAAAGGAGCTATGTTGGAGCTCCTTGGATGAGAAACGTCGCACGAGTTGTATCGCACGTTCATGGACAATTGGGACAATACTCAGGACGAGTGGGTTTCCTACAAGTGTGGTAACACGCCGCATCTCACGAACAACACAAACAACAGGATTGAGTCGAAGTGGGGTAAATAAAGGATGTCATCAACGACTCATTCACGATTGACCAGCTCCTGTCTACACTGATGACGCTCCAGGGCTATGCTGAGGAGCAGTATCTCGCCGAATACCATCGCGTTGGCAGTCGACCTTCGCGCGATTGCGAGGACCGTGTGTTGACACGGCTGGCTCTGCAAGTGAGCCCATTCGCTTTCGAGTTGATCGCGAAGCAGCATGCGTTTGCAACTGGCCCAAACGCAGACTACAAGGTGGAGCTTGGTGTTCAAGGACTATCAACAGTGACGAGTCCAAGGTCTGGAACCGCGCATGAAGTCAACACGAGGGTAAGTATTTGCACATTCAAGTGTTTTGGTACCTGTTTGGTTTATATGTGTAAGTTTGGTATTGGATGCTAACCATACTGGTGTGTGCTATACAGACTAATACCTGCAACTGCATCTTCATGAAGACCTGCTTGCTACCCTGTCGCCATGTGATGTACGTCCGAAGCACGAGCAACTTCGAAACAGTGCTTCCCCCCATGCACTGTTTTCCTACAAGGTGGATTGTCCAGAGTCCTGAGAACAACATTGACTCTGGCGACCTTCCGTGCGGCGGATTGAAGCAAGGAACCTACCCGCCTCTGCCGAAGGAGCGCGCTCTGTCAGGTGCAGCAATGTATTCCGAAGCTAAGGCAACGGCGGAGAAGATCATCGTACGA
>JAIKVD010000001.1:0-11311 GCA_024679075.1 Phytophthora uliginosa | reverse complement strand
GTGTTTCCTGGGCTGTCCCAGGTATCTCCAGCTAGCGGTGCACGCATTTCACAGCTCTCGTTCGCTGACGCTGGTCCTCCGGTCGGTACTAAGGCTACGAATGAAGAGGCCATCAAGGTGAAAGATAATGCAGAGCTCGAAAATAATGAGGAGTGCGACGAAGGAGACTCGAAGGCTGCCCACAGCGCGGGCTCTGAGGTAGGAATGATTACGGCTGCGTGTTGTGATACAGCTGGGCATGATGGAGGTGTTGCACCCTCCGACACAGAAGTGCGTCACAAGATTCTACAGAACCCACACAAATTTCCACCGAATATGAAAATCCGTCGACGGAACCCGCGAAGGCAGCCACGTGGAGTTTCACGGAGCGACCTGTGATCAATGGCATGACCAAGTCCCAGCGAAAGCGTGCTCAAGCAAAGCAGGACCGTGACGCTGCGCTAATACTGGCTGCTAAATACCGTCAAGGGAAAAAGTCGAAGGTAGTCGCACTTGACGATGTTGCTGCATTGCTAGACGGACCCTACAGTCTGTTCCACTAGAAGTCTATGGTGGACGCGCTGGTACTTCCCCCGGTTGTTGTCGCCGGCCCTCTATCCGTTAGAGGTTTGACGTTGGCCAAGACATTCCTGTTATAAATATCCAGAGAATACCCTACCGTAAATTTGCCGTGTGAAGAATTTGGATCGTGCAAGGCACGTGGCGGTTAAATTGAGTCGTAAGCTTAGTATTGAGTGTGTGAGGGGAAAAAAACACTGTTTGGCGCTCATTAAATGAGTTCCAAGCAAATTTTGCTCTTCTATCAGTGTCGCAACTCACAAACTTACCGAGAAAATTGAATACTACATGTAGTACTGGTCAAGCAATACCGTCCTGATGTTCACGTCAATCGAGGTAAATGAAGTTATGCTTGTACATGTATGTAGAAAAGTGCACGGAGTGTGTCAAGGTCCAACTCGTAAAACGAAAACGTTACGTCTGCGCTCAAGATCACTGTGATAACTCGAGCCTGTACATTTCATCCCAGTCGCCGGGAGGGAATGCTGTAGGAAATGGAGGCGGTGAGCAGTCAACTGCTAGGCGGAGGAAATCCCATTTTTGTGGGGAAGGATCCATGAGAAGTGGTGACAAATCAGCTTCAGGTGGGGCGCTGAAAGCATCCGAAACTCCATCCATAATTTTCTCGGGGTCAGAGCAATAGGTGGAACCACTAGCAAGTATCATCGGCGAACCAAAGGCTAGCATCGATTCCACGAGCGGATCAATCCAAGACCAAAAAAACGAGATCGCAGTATTGCTGACATCGACATAAGGTGGACTCGGGGTCGGGAAAGGAATAGTTCGAGGCAGTGAACTAATGTTGGTCCGTCCTAGCAAGAGCTACAGCATACCGGTGCTCTCGAAGAGCTCGGGAGGGACCTCTGAAATAGGGTTACCTGCCAAGACGAGGTAGTTCAACTGCATCCGAACGAGCGCTGGTGGCACCGAACGCAACCGGCCATTCTCGAGGTATACACTGGAACCGATACGCCATTTGGAGTCAATATCGTCAGGAATCTCTTGAAGGTTTGTCTCGCAGAGTATATCTCCAGTAGACTGGACGGGAAATCCGATGACTGCAAACCCAAAGGAAGCACCCCAGCGTCCATGTTCGTACGGACCACAGACAGTGTAGTCAGGCTTGGATGGTGGGTGTTCGTAATAGCAGCATCCTCCGACCAATCACCAATTGTGGAGTTGTATACTCGAAATTCTTGCAGCAGATGAAAGTCTTGTAACGTGGTCGGCATCTCAAACGTTTGGCAGTGCAAAATGCGAAGTTTCACAACCGTCTTGCGCTCAAATTTTCCCCATTCGAGAAGCACCTCATCTTGTTTACCCGATATACCTTTCGTATGGCAATTGAAATCCACAGCAAAGCAAGTTGGCAGTGCTCCAGCCATGGGGTGAACTTTCGGTATACATCCCACTAATGGCGTTTTCATGTTAGCGTGGACATGCAGGGCAATAACAACAGCACCCCACAGCAAAAATACCAAATGTACCGTGTGAGCCCACCTTGACTTAGTTTTGACGTATCCTTTTGTGTTCTTGACTGTAAATCTTTTCTTTAGGAGCTGAGTACTCCAATTGATGTGACGAATTCCCGCTGTAGTCATTCTTTCGTTGAAATGCGGTTCGACAGTGTGTCCTATCTGACACTTTTGTATCGGCGATCGACGTATCTACCACGTCCTGAGTGAACCATTTCTATGTGGGGCTATTGGTGGTGAATTGTTGGTCCGCTGTCATAATCTACTCAAGCTGGTTCTGGCGCGATAAAGCACGCCGTCGCTTTGCGTTAGTCGTTTGCGACTGCGTGTTGGACATGATGACGACTGTGGGTGTTTCAGCAATGGTTGTGATGCCCTACGTCAGCCAATATAACGTTGTGTTGGCTGGCTTCAACATTGATTCCCTCTCTGACGACAATTGGATGGCCCAAATGCTTAATGAGGCCCAAACGATTTTGGTAGTGTCATGGTCAGACTTGGCCATGCGTATCGTTTTCTCGCTTGGACTTATTCTCACTACAGCAAACATGAAAGATTTACTACTTGCTCATTCGTACAGCTTGAATAGTTTGAAGCGTAGTTTCTAGAAATTCCCGGTAGATCAGGATGCCGTAGAAGTACCTTCCATTTACACCGAAAAGCCCACGGCGATCAGCGATCTTCATATATGCCTGTGTGAGGCTTCGAGTTGCAAGGCTTGCACTTCGGTCCTGTTTCAATTCAAGCTGATAACTGGAAGGCTGTCGGATGACCTTCGCGACTCCCTTGCTGCTTCTACTGAAATCCTGAGGTTTTACGGTGAACGATATCGTGCGCGTCCAGAATGAGCAAACGAGTTGATGCAGAACGCACAGTCCGTGCACGGAAGCCAGCAAAACATGCACGTACGCGATGGTGCGAAAGTTTTCTCGGGGCATCCCAATTGAATATGGCTCCAGGATATAGCTCAAGAAAGTGGCATCGAAGTCCCAGTAGAACTTGGCGAAGCTCGCGTTGTACGCACTAGTCAACAAATGGACAGCCAAGAGAACTACCCACCAGAAGGCAAAACTCCAAAAGGAAAGATTCACATACTCAGTATAAAGCGAAGCATCGATGCCCTCTGGGCGAACCATGTCATCTCGTGAACAGCTCTTGCCGAATCCAGGAGTCGACACAAATACACCTGAATACCTCGTACTGCATGTGCCCTATATTTCCAGTGCGCTATTCTTGAGCACAACCTGTGAGAATGGTAAGTAATGCATAACCGACTCATTCTGACCCATTATTGGATTAGCTTGAATTCAGCGACATGGTTGTACCAAGCTGAGATTGTTAAGATATTCTTGAGCTTCAGCACGCTAGGAACGGAAGATAGTAATAATTTACTTCATAGCGTCTTTTTCACTCGACCCACCTACTCCATGCTTGCGTCGATTATTAACTTGAACAAACTTTCTCAGGACCTGAACAAAACACCATACGAAGTATTAATACATGTCGTGACACTGTGGTTTAGGCGACAAAAAATACCCTTACACTTGTACCATACATGTACTTACTGGAGTAATGAGGCGGGAACCCGATCAGGATTGTTTTTCGCAAAGCCCCGCAGTTGTCTCTCGAAGCTTGCCAAATGTGCCGGTAGTTTGGGCCTTGATGTCGCTTGCTCGCCCAGGAGGATCCACTCCGCTAGTACTTCACCGATCTGAGCAAATCGTGTCCAGCGCTCCTCATTTCGAGGAGTGTGTCTAACCAGGCTTGCGACCCCGAGAACTCAGTCTAAAGTCGTGGTGAAATAAACTGGCAAGTTTCCCCACGGGCTCACCAATCCGGTCCGACTCCAAAGCACCCGGTTGAGACTTCACCCGTAAAATGTACGCTTCCATTTTGTGCAGCAAATCCGGTTCATTGGTAGTCCACTGCTCCTTTAGCTGCTCTCGTGTAGTATCCAACTTCAAATCCGACAAACACCTGGGAAGATGAGTATTGTCCTTCGCAATGGCGGTAATCTGTTCAATCCTCCTTATCGCAGTTGAATACCAATTATGGTTCATACTTCGGCAAACGATGACGCTCGGTAATTGCCGGCAGCATCACTGTAGCGTCACAGAAATCGGTGACAGGTTCCACACTGGGGACGCCTCCTCCCTCTATAAGCTTAAATAGTTTGGTCATTGAAACACTGCTCCAGCGAGCAATTGTAGCCATCGCTTGACCAACTCGGTTTGCATCTGCCTTGTCGTTTAATTCTGCAACTTTTCTTGTGATGTTGGTGTAACTTTTCACACATTTCTCGAGCTGCTTCTCGAGCTCAGCAGCTGCCTTCGGGTCCAGCGTCGGTTCTCGAGGCTTGCATTGAGCTTCACTGCCTCCTCGTAACTTAGAACCAGTGACGGCCTCGGCCTCATTAACGTCTTCTTTATTCTCTTCTTGTTTCATTTCTTCTGCCTCTTCAACTTGATCGCCGGTTGCTTCATCCTCCGTCTCCGTCTCGGATTCGTCGTCGACCACGTATTCCGACTCCAATTCGACGCAGAAGTCATCCGTTCTCAAGCGTTTTGTAGGTCTCAGCTCGAGATGTCGCGGCTCTGAGGCTTTCGCGACGATGGCGCGAGTGGAGACGCGGATCTCGTCTAGAAGTTGCTCAATGAGGATGAGAACGGGGGTCATCACGGCTATCGGGGAAAGGGAAGCCCTTTTAAGCTGCGAGGGATCGGCGACATCGGCTGCAATACGGGAGAGCTGCAGCTGGATGTCGAGCAGCTTGTCCATCGTCGTAGTGCGAATCGCAGCGATAACCAACAAGCTAAGTACAGTGTTTTTTTAGCTAGGTTGCACCAATAACGACATTGAAGCGAGGCTCTCTATATATATCGTAAACCTTTTACACTAAGTAACTACTCTGCGGCCTTACTCGCCGACAATACTCACGAAACTCGTTTTTTATCGGAACACCGCTTTCGTTCCGACAAATAACCACAAGTATGATACATGTAGCAGGATGTCGGATGCAATTATAAAAAATCATTTGCAGAGTATCAGCCCTTTCATCGCTCAGATGGGGGGATTCAAACTACATGTACCAAAAACTGAAGTAAATGTTACCAAGGCTCGCAAAAATAGCTGCTCCGCGTACACGAACAGCGATCAATGACATGTACAGCAGCTATAAATGCACAGTCATGGGCGAGGAGTTCTAGAGCACCTATAACCTTCTCATGCCGCGTCGTGTTGGTCCGATGAGGGCCCCAGGCCTGGCTCAAATCCGAGCCCACGAGCGCATCGCTCGCTTACGGACCGACAAATTCTCTCCGACAGTGATGAAACTTGCTTGGACGACCTTCGTGTTGCTGCATTTCGTATGTTTCCTCTATTTCGCTATGGCTGGTTGGTGCTACTGGAACCTGCCCAAAACCCGCCTGGATGTATGGCTCTCCATGTTGTACATCGGAATGGGCACGGAGTACCATCGGATGATTGGCGTATTCCATGCGTCTGTAGCTGTGGTCCATGCCGCCTATATTGTTTGGATGATCGGGTGGTCTTATCGGAAAAATGACTTGGTCTTCGCTATCTACAACGTCTTCAAGTTCCCCATCAATCTGGAAGGTCGTGGGGAGGATTGGCCCCTAGTGTCTCCTCTGAAAGTCGGCGTTTACTGGGTTTATCGAGCTGTGTTCACTCGTGACGGGCTTCTAGGTGTCGACGGACCGAACTTCGATATCGTGTTGCTATGCCGAGAGATTGTGGAGACCGCGCTTCAGACACAGCAAGCCTACCGTATGAGCCTTCTATTACCACGCAGGGGACTCAATCGAGGATATGTAGCGTTGCTTGTGTTGAACTGCTGGAGCACTGCTCTGGTACACTCGGTTTTCCATTATAATGCTACGAGGAGGCGCTTGTTAGCGCTTATTTGCGACTGCGTTTTGGACCTAGTGTCGTCTGTGGGGATTACGACAGTGCTCGTGGCGATTTATCTTCCCGATTTTGACTTCGATACGTACGGGTTTCCATTTCTGAAATGGTATGAGGACGTATGGCGAGTTTATGCTATGAGTGAGTTTCAAATGATACTGGTGAGCTCTTACAGCGACTTGGCCATGCGATTCATATTCGCCATGAGCATGCTGGGCAACCTAAACAACATGAAAAAACTCATGCGGGCAAGACCATCAAAGCCTTTGCGTGACAAAATTCATCCACGGCGTGCCACAGTCGTGGCTCCATTTCACGCAAGCTTGGCGAATCTGAGAAAAGCTATGCCTCACTTTGACGGAATGGACCCTGAGGCTATGCACTACTGGGTGGGGAAAACGACGGAGATTGGGTTTTTCGTGTGGGGACTCGTAGTATTGATCCTCCACTTATACGCAGAGTCGATTCCAGAGCTGAAACAATGTAAGATGCAAGTCATGCCGTGGTCCACGTCCCAACCATCCTGCTCCTTGCTCGAGCTCGACTGCTACGAATCCGGAATTATCGGCAGAGAAATTGAAATTATTCCCCGATGGAGTGCGTTTGACCCGATAACTGTGGTTCGCGTTGTTGTTCGACATTGCTCTGGCCTGGAAGTACCCGCAACATTAACCGACTTCACTCACTTGAAGGAGCTTAAGATCTACAATTCGACGATTGAGAAATGGGATGAAAGTGCAGTCATCTCTCACATTGTCCACCCACAGCTTACAACGTTGTTCCTTGTGCGCGTCAATTTGACCAACGGGGAGCTTCCAATCGGACTTCATGCTGATGCTTTTCCGGAGGCCTTGCAGGATATCGAATTTTGTGTCACCAATCTGCGCACTCTACCAGACGACATCGACTTGAAGTGGCCACAATACGCAAGCATCTATCTCGAGGCCGGCGAGTTCGATGAAGTTCCGCCGTCGTTGGTGCGCCTAGCGCCTTACGACCTATCGCTATCGTTGAATCCTATTTCAACCATCCCAAAAGAACTATTCGAGAGTGAATCAGTCTCATATCTTAGCTTTGGCGGGACTTTAATCTCAGAGCTACCAGAGAATGTCTCTGAGATGGCTTCGACTGTGTACGATGTGAATCTGAGTGAGACCAACATATCCTTCTTTTGGCCGTGGATTGACTCACTGGCCGTAGTCCCAGCTGACACTCCTCCAATAACTGCTGGAAACACGCCCTACTGCGATGAAGTCCAGCGAATTTTAGAGAAAGAGCAGCCGAATTTCTACATACCTGCCTCAGTTTTAGATAACGGGACAGCTACCGCATCGGTGCTGTTAGATAGTTCAGTCAACAACTGGGCGACTCTAAGAAATGCTGTATCGTGTGAAGTAGAGGACAGCACGTATTACCCGCTAAACTTTGAGGATGAATACAGTAAAATTAATTGACACTACTGTAGATACGTAGCTTTGCCGCACAATCAACTAAGCCTATTTACATCACCAGCAAATTTTGGCTATATCTGTCAACCGGTAGTCGAGTTTTTCACAGTTTAGGCAGTCATTGCATGCTGCCCCGACATCCTACCATGTCGCGCTATGTTCGCCAGAAGCAACGCGGTCAGCCAGGACCGTCCCTCAATCGTGTCTCGTCAGCGGCAGTAGAAGATCCTGACACCGGGGAGTTTTCACCATTTGCGTTGCGTTTATGCTGGTTTGTTTTCATCACACTACACGGATTTTGCGGCTTGTACTTCGCTTCCATGTCATATGCGTACTGGGTGTTGCCAGGAACTACCTTTGGTCGATGGCTTTACTTTTACAACCTCGGACTAGACCCCGAGAACGACGGAACCATCTCCATCGTGCATGGCTGTATTGCTGCAATTCACGGCGGGTATTTGGTGTGGATGCTGGGTTGGTCTATTCAAAGGAGAAGCCTCGTTTTTGCTGTCTACAACCTCTTTGGCACCCCTCCACCGACGAAAATTGGAACTGAAGAGCGACTCGCGCACAGACTTTGGGATTCCTATCGCTCGTTTCTCTTCAAGCTGGGGCTGTATGGAGTTGACGGACCATACTACGATCTGGTTTTGTTTTGTCGAGAGGTGCTGGAGACCTCGCTTCAAACAAATCAAGCCTATCGAATGAGTCTACTAATGCCACGTAGCGAGCTGAACAGGAGCTACATTGGTTTATTGGTTCTTAACTGCTGGTCTACGACTGTCGTGCACACAGTTTTCCATGGGAGGTACACTAAAAAGCGATTTTATGCCATAGCGAGCGATTGCATACTGGACTTAGTGACGTCCGTGGGCATCTCACTAGCCATTCTTGCCTTATACGCACCACAATTTGATATGACGATCCACGATTTTCCTGTGCACAAGTGGTATGAAGACGCTTGGGTGATGCATGTAATCAGTGAATTCCAAATACTTCTGGTGATCTCGTGGGGCGATTTAGCGATGCGGGTGGTATTTGCGCTAAGCATGATCTTGAACATGAACAACATGAAGAAGCTGCTGAGTACGACAACAATCCAGACATCAGCCGTGTCATCTGAAACGAGACGTGCCAGCGCAAACCGTCGGATGTCAGCTGTGCATCCCCTTCACTCAAGCGTGAGGGATTTAGATGGTTCAAGCAAGCCTAGCAAACTACGAACAGTGCTGCGATTAGAGTCGCGACTGACGCAGACCTTGTTTCTCGCCTGGGGGATAGTCATTCTGTGCCTTCACTTGTATGCCGAGTCTATTTCAGGTCCACATCAGTGTAGGATGCAAGTCAAGCCTTGGTTCATCTCTGAGCCTGCGTGTTCTCTCATGGTTCTCGATTGCTATGAATCGAAGTTAACTGGCATTGAAAGCGAAGTTACTGCTCAGTGGAGCTCGTTTGACCCAGCCAGTACGTCTGGGGTTGTGATCCACCACTGCACTAGCTTCGAGATGCCCGACATCTTACACGAGTTTTCAAACCTAAAACTGCTAAAGCTCTACAACTCCACTATCGTACGGTGGCCCGAAAGTGCCGCCGTCACTCAGGTCCACCATCCTCACCTGATCATGCTATTCCTCGTGCGGGTAACATTACCCGATGGTCAACTCCCTGCTGGGATGCTGGCCGATGACTTCCCCCATGGATTGGGCGATATTGAAATATGTCATACCAATTTACGCTCCTTGCCAGAAGATTTGGACACCAAGTGGCCGCAGCTTTCAAGCATTTACATCGAAGCATGCGAGTTCACCGAAGTCCCCCCGTCGTTGGCGAGACTAGCTCCGTATGATCTGTCACTGGCGATGAATCCGATCACAAGTATTCCTGCTCGATTGCTGGAGGGCGAGCTTGTGTTTCTTCACATTGGCGCTACCCATATCGCCGAACTACCTGAAAACGTGACCGATGCATCATCGTTAGAGCAAATACGCGTTGATAACACACAAGTGTCATTCTTCTGGGATTGGATTGATCCGGTGGTTGAAAGTGCTGGTGCTGTGATCGCGGATGTGCCAACTACCGTTGTAGCATCAAACACGCCGTATTGCGCAGCCCTGCAACGGATATTTGACGGAGAACAGACCTCATTTTCAGCTCCACAGCACACCGACCAATCGCGATATTTGTCCGACGCCTCAGCAGAGAACTGGGTCACGTTGAGGCAAGCCGTCTCATGCGCCGAGTGGCCTACCATTTTGTATCCTATCGCGTCAGAAGACCTAAACAGCGGGATCAAGCCTGTATAGTGAAGATAATGGACTTGCAGCAGTCGGTAAAAAGGATTGTCAGATAACCGTTTTTTTAGCAGAACTAGATTGTTTCTGGCTGGAAAAATGAAATGTAGTTCATCCCTTTGAAAATGCGATAGAAAATGTGAATAAGATCCGAATCGAGCTGGCGTGCGTGGCATCAACTACAACTCCTCGGCGTCTTTTTCAACGTGCTTCACTATCTACCCGGTCAGTAATTGTGAACGATGTCCCGTGCTCTCTTGGCTCTTTCAACGCTGTCGGTGATATCGTCGCTGTCTCCGCTTCTCTCGGCACATGCCATCGGGGCCCACCGTACAATTCTAGAGAGCATCCAGCGGAAAGCAGCGGTTATCGGGTATTTCGCGACTTTCTGCGGTACTCAGCAACGAACTTTCGCAAGTTGGAAAATGGTTTTCGTTGTGCTGTTCGCTCTAGCGATGACAAGATCACGACGCCAAATGCCAGACACCCCATTAAACCCCGCCGCGCCTGCCTACTAGAAATCCTGTCGTCATCCAAGCAGAGAGAGGATCACAAGCAAAGAACAATGAACCCACCATCGCACTTGTTCACGACAGGACACTTTTGTAGTGGATGGATGAGCTGGTGGTCGATCAAGAAACGGAGACCTATTATCGCAGACTGCACACGTAATGAACTTATTGTTCAAAGGTTGAGCAAGCTAGTCACAATTATATCGTTATTCTGGCGAGTTTGCCACAAGCTGTATTATTTCTTATTTCTTCTCGATCATGTTGTGTATGTCTTCATGCTCGATCGGATACAATGTTTTCGTCCAAGGCTCACAAAAGACGGTATTTCTCAGTGTCGGCCAGTTCTTCGTAGATGCGTCGGACAGAATTACCGATTGCTGCATGTGGTTTGGTGCTGAAAATCCAGTCTGCTCTCCTTTGTAGATGCGCTCGAGATCAAGACAATACGGAGAATTTGTGGCTAAAATGGTCGGGAGGTTACTCCTGCGTGCAGCACGATGGGATCCACCCAGTTCCAAAAGAACGATACGTTGGTGTTATCAACACGAAGTTTCATAAAAGGAGACACGTTCACTGGGTCTTTAGGTAATTCAGATATGAGCGTACCCCCTACATGGAGGAAGCCAACAATTTCCTTCTAACACAGCGGGCGGGATACGTCGAATCGGATTCAGCGCAAGCGATAGTGCGTACGGGGCCAATCGAGCCAGAGAGTCGAGTGGGGAGTTTTCACACCAGGGATTTGGGGATCATCACCAGCAAAAGGGGTTTTATCACCAGAGATTTGGGTTGGAACACTCACCAGCGTTTTGGGGTAAATCACCAGAGATATGGGGAATATCACCAGAAAACCAGACACACCAGAATAGCCGCGCTTTCGCTCCACAAATAACCGCTCGACCCTATCCAATTGTGCGCTTGATAGTGTTCTTTCCACCAGCTTCCCCGGGAGACCTGCAATGGAACACCCCTCTCCTGAAGCCGAACTGCAGGTACGAACGCTAGTTGAATGGTTGACATACGAAAGGCTAAATGCTGTGGTGTTGAACAGGTCGAGGTGAATACAGGGCCAGTCACACAGAATACCAGGGCGCGTCGCTCGT